>CM053584.1:393932681-393953802 GCA_028627135.1 Pseudochirops cupreus | reverse complement strand
GGTTTTCTCATAAAACCAACTCTTAGTTTTATTTATAAGTTCAATAGTTTTCTTACTTTCAATTTTCTTAATCCCTCCTTTGGTATTCATTATTTCTAATTTAGTATTTAATTGGGGATTTTCAAGTTGTTCTTTTTCTAGCTTTTTCAATTGCATGCCCAATTCATTGACCTCCATTTTCTCTAATTTTTTCATGTATGCATTCAGGGGTATAAAACTTCCCCTAGGAACTATCTTTGCTGCATCCCACAAATTTTGGTATGATGTCTCATTATTGTCATTCTCTTGAATGAAGTTACTGATTGTTCCTCTAATTACTTCTTTGACCCACTCATTCTTTAGGATTAAATTATTTAGTTTCCAATTAATGTTTTGCCTATCTTTCTATGGCCCTTTATTGCATATAATTTTTATTGCATCATGATCTGAGAATGATGCATTTAATATTTCTGCCTTTCTGCACTGAATTGTGATGTTTTTATGTCCTAGTACATGGTCAATTTTTGTGTATGTGCCATGTACTGCTGAGAACAAGGTATTTTCCTTTTTATCCCCATTCAGTTTTCTCCAGAGATCTATCATATCTAGCCTCTCTAAAATTCTATTTGCCTCCTTAACTTCTTTCTTGTTTATTTTGAGATTTACCAAGTTCAGAGAGGGGGAGATTGAGGTCCCCCACTAGTATTGTTTTGCTATCTATTTCTTCCTCTAATTCCCTTGACTTTTCCTCTAAGAATTTGGATGCTATACTACTTGGTGCATATATGTTAAGTAATGATATTGCTTCATTCTCGATGGTGCCTTTTAGCAGAATATAGTTTCCTTCCTTATCTCTTTTAATTAGATTTTTTTTTTGCTTTTGCTTTATCTGAGATAAGGATTGCTACCTCTGCTTTTTTTAACTTTTGCTGAGGCATAATATGTTCTACTCCATACTTTTACCTTTACCCTGTGTGTATCCCCTTGTTTCAAATGTCTTTCTTGTAGACAGCATATTGTAGGATTGTGGTTTTTAATCCATTCTGCTATCTGCCTCTGTTTTATGGGAGAGTTCATCCCATTCACATTCACAGTTATGATTACTAAGTCCTTAGCTTCAATTTGACTGATTCTAATTTTTAGTGAATTATTTTCCTCAATCAGCTTTTGGAGCTCCTTTTCCATATGTTCAATTTTCATTTTTAGGGAGGTATTTTCTCTGGTTAGATTTTGGACCTCCCATCCTAATTCTCCAATTTTACTTTTTAAAGATTTGTTTTCTTCAGTGAGATTTTTTTCCAATTTGGTCACTGTAGATTTAAATTTATCTCCTACTTCTCTAATTTCATTTTAAAAATCCCTCTTGAGATCCTCCAGGAATGCTTTTTGGGCTTGAGATCAATTCACATTTCCTTCTGTGGTCTCCAGTGTGTGTATAGAGTCCATGTTGCCTTCTGAGTTTGGTTGTTCTTGCTCACTATAAAAGGATTTGATGGTTCTAGCCTTCGCAGTTTCCTTCCTCCCCATTGTGATTGCCTGTGTTCTGGATTTTTAGAGTGGATATCTGCTTCTGGGGTGCAAGAGTATTGAGCTTCTCAGGCTGGGAGGTAGGGGTTTGGTTGTTAACTTTGTGAGCTGTAGCCTCTGAGTGTGTAGACTGAGGCCAGGGCCAGGACTCTCAATGTTTCCCCTGAGTTACCCTGAGGCTTACAGAGTAACCTAAGGGGGCAGGGTGATCTGGCTCTTCAGGTTTCCACCTCTGTGTCTCTGGGTTGCAGGTCAGGCTGTAGCAGAAGGCCAGCAGAAGGGCAGGGCTGTAGTTTGCTGATTGGCCAGGTGGTGCTAAAGCACACCTGGGCTTTTGTTGTTAGGGCTTGTTGGCTCCACCTTCCTGGACTTAGACTCCATACTGTCTCCCTTCCCCTTTCCTCAGTGACTCCCAAGCCTGAGGCTGTTTCCACTAATTCAAGATTTTACTCTAGGTGGGGCATTAACTCCAGACTTTTTTGGGTCAGGGAGGGGGGATCAGAGCAACTAAGTTTTATTCCTCCATCTCGACTCTCGGAAGTTTGGGTATGTAATTTTAAACATCCAGGTTGCAGGCTGTTAGCCCCAGGAAAAGCTGCTGACCCTGCTGTGGGCCCCGAGTTCTTTCCTACCCAGCTTTGATGACAATCCTCTGTCCTGTGGTGAGACAGCTGCAAATCGCCCTTGGGGTGGGTGAGTCTGCTGGCTGGCTGGGGCTTCTCTCAGTCTGCCATACTCTGCTCTCAGATCCCCGCTGGTGCAGCTCCCGTGTGCTCCACGTTCTCCCTCCCAGGCCTGAGTAGGCACTTTTCTGGGCTGGGAATCTGCCATGCTCCATTTCCCAATGGGTTCTGCCCCTCTTAGATCCATTCAAATTCACTTTTTAGTTTTTAGCGACAGAATTCTTGGAGGAGCTTGGATAGGCTACACCCAAAGGGCTACAAAGCTGTCCATGCCCTTTGGCAGCAAATATCCCTCCTAGCCTATATCCCAAAGAGGTCAGAGAAAAAGGAAAAGGACCCATATGTACAAAAATACTTGTAGCAGCTCCCTTTGTGGTGTCAAAGAACCGGAAGTCAGGAGGGCGCCCGTCCACTGGGGAATGGCTGAACAAGCTGTGGCGGGACACTACTGTGTGCTGTGCACGCCGTCTTTTCCCTTGATTCCCTATTGCGTCTCTTAGCTGGTACCTGATTGTTCTGTTGATGTGCAGTGCGGTTCGAGATCTGCTATGGCTAGGCCACCTATTTTCACTTTTTTCTCCCACTAATTTCCTTCATATTCTTGGCCTTTTGTTCTTCCTGATGAATTTCGTTATTATTTTTTATAACATATTTTTGTGGTCCTTTGATTGGTATGGCACCAAATAAGTAAATTAATTTAGGTAGAACTGTCATTCTTATTACATTGGATCAGCCTACCCACAAAGAATTAATATTTCTCCAACTGTTTAAATCTGCCCTTTTAAGTTTTATCTGCATCATTAATACTTTTTCCATCAAAGAAGACAGGAATGAGGACTGTGTAACAAGGTACTAGATTTGGGCATTAACAGACTCTTGGGAATAGAATATGGTGGAGAATAGACTCAGTATCTCCATGATGTCTTAAGAGGTTGGAATTATAGGTTGAGTGAACTTGGCACCTTGTCATGGAGAAGGAAGGAGATAAAGAGGAGGAAGAAAAAGAGAAGGGAAAAGAGGAGAGAAGGGGGGAGGGGAGATGTGAAAGGAAGGGGAGAAAAGAAGGAAAGAGGGAGGGAGATGGAGACAGGGAGACCGAGGCTGAGCCAGAGACAGAGAGAGTCAAGAAGACTCGAAGAATACATGGGTGACTTCTCCAGGAGGGAAAGGGAGATATCTGTCTTGCTGGAGAGAGGCTGATTGAGGGAGGGAGCGACTCTGTTTCAGGAAACATAGACTTCAGAGAGAAGTGAAGGAAGATGAGAAGTAGGAGAAGAAGAAAGAAGATTAAGCAGACACAAAACACAAGCATATGTACCATGAAACCCAGGCAGGAAGGAGGAAAGGAAGTGTCTTACCATTCTGAGGTCTGTTTCTTCACAGAGATTCTGGATTTCTGTGATGCCATAATTCCTCTCACCAGTTTTATTCTGGCTAGAGGTCATATTTAAAAGAAAACAACAAGGAACATTGACCTCCCTGATCCCCAACCATTTGTCTCACACCATTTTTTTTTTATTCGGCATTTGCAGGGTTCATATGATCTCACTGTAAAGGACGATAACCTTTGAAGAAGGAGTGACCTAGAGAAAGCCTGATCACCTTGATCAGAATGTGGGGGCAAGGACCTCTTAGGAAGGCAGCTAGGCATGCAGCTAGTAGGACAGGAAACATTCTCGAATTGGTTCCTGCTTCCTTATTGGTTGACTGAGGCAAAAAAATAAAGATGTAGTAGAAGGAGCTGCCTGTCTGGCGGTCTGTAAACGTCTCCACTCTTTCCTCTCCCATTTCCCCTTGGGCTTCCAGACTTGGGCATAGCAAGAAGAAGGGGAACAGGAAACGGAGGGTTGTAGGAGAGGCACATAGCAGCAGTGAGCAGGTAGGAGTGACCTGGATGACCCTGACATGGAATCACTTCTGTCTTTGCCATTCTGTTTCCTTTTTTTGAATGTAGGTCAGACTGTCAATCCTGAGAAAGGGCATTTCCATCCTTGGGAATGACCTGGGGACAGTATGGAGAGCAGGAGCTCTTGAGGTCAGGAGATGGGTGCCAGTGGCCCAAAGGGAGATTTCCTTAGTGTCCCAGGTGAAAGAGAAGAGGACCACCAACAGGAGAATCCCACAGCTGGGAGACTACATAGATGCTCACTTTTGTTTTTCAGTTGTCTCAATCATGGCCAACTCTTCTTGGGGCTTTCTTGACAGAGATCCTGGAGTGGTTTGCCATTTCCCTCTCTAGCTTATCTGACAGGTGAGGAAATTGAGGCAAACAGGGTGAAGTGACTTGCCCAGGGTCACACAGCTAATAGGTGGTTGAGGTCAGATTTGAACTCAGATCTTCCTGACTCCAGGACCAGTGCTCTATCCACTGTGCCACCTAGCTGCTGAATGTTCAATATTATCTATAAATAAAACTTCTGTAGCAGCCACTGAGATCAGGAGGCAGCTACCCAGTGGCTAGGGAAATAGAGAGGGACAGAAACATGGAGATGGAAGGAGAAAGGATGCAGGTACGGTTAATGAGATCAATTTGATTTCTACTTCTTTTCCATTCTCATGGCATCAGGTGCCAACTCCGTGCCAGTGATGTACAACTCTGTGTGTCCAGGTCAACGGGCCTCCGAGCTCTGCTGAGCCACGGCCCACGTCACTGACAACCTTTTATATTCCTCACTCGACCACCTTCCATGCTTGCCTGATCTTTCATTAGCTTCAATCCTCACCTCTCTCCCCCTGCCCCACCGCCAGCCCCATCGAGTCTATGCCAATCCCAGCTGGCTCAGCCTTCACACGTTTCTCTCATCCAGCCATTCTTGCGTCCACTTCCTCAGCTCATCGATTCTCACCTGGACAATGGTAATGGCCTCTCTTTTGGCTCCCCTATGGTTGGCCTCTCCCTTCTTCAGTTCATCCTCCACATAGTCCCCCAAGCAATATTCCTATTTTTGTTTACACTTGAGTATGGAGGTACAGAAAGCATGTTGGTCTTCACCCTACAGCAAAGCAGCATGCCCTTGTTTTCCAGGCTATTGGGGAGAATGGAGAATTCCTTGAAAGAATTAAAAAGTGCCACAAAGACGAAGCAAAAGAGAAAATGAACGTGGTAGAGAAGAGAGAGGGAAACTCTTCCTTTTATCAGAAGGAGAGAGGGAACAGGAACATGACATAGAAGAGTGTGGGCCCAAAGGATTCCACAGACATTTGGAGGCTTTTCCTGTAGAAGAGGGCTCTGTATTCTTGGAAGAGGAAGCAACTTTCCACGTTCTGGAGAAAGATGATATGGACCCCTGGTCTATTGCAATGAGGGGCCATTGGCCATTCAGTAGGGGTCCAAGCAAGAAAAGCAGAGCCATAGACGTCATAGGCTCCATGTGGCTCTTGGCCAACCCGACATAAACAATGGGAAGGTCTGCTGCCTTCCCAGGGCTTACAGCTAGAGCATGAGGAAGTGGTTCCTAAGGTCTGTCTAACCTGACAGCCCCAGCTCATTCTGATGATCCGAGCAAGGACCAGCGAACCCTCCAGAAAGAATCGCTAAGCATTATGATGGGGCGGGTGAAAAAATGAAAGCCTAGAGATGCAGATGGGGCCTTGGCCACTACTGCTGAATGAAAAGAAAGACTAATTTGAAAAGTGAGCAGCTGGCTAAGATGGTATCTGAGAATTGGGAGGATGGGTTCAGAGCTTCCAAAGACATGTTGGCCTGGAGGCCAAAGGGCCTTAAGCTAAAAAGGAAGAGAGAAAGTTGGGTATGTGGATCCATGAGGCCTGCTACCCGGGAGACTAGGACACACACAATGTAGGAAGGAGGCTGGCAGAATGTGTGAGGACTGGGAATTCTCAAAATGTATCTGAGAGACAGTAAGGAACTCTTGTCCTCGGGTGGCTGTGAGCAAAGGCAGAGGCAGAGGACCCAAAACAACTATGGATGTTAAATGAGGTGACCCAAGGATCCTCAAGAGATGTGGCCAATTTGACCTTGGAGGGGATGCTGAGACTGGGGGAGAGGGGATGGATTCCTGGAAGGATGTGGCTTAGTTGTCAGCAACAGAATGGAGAAAAGAGCCCTATGAGTACCACTATTTATCAGTAAAACATCCAAGAAAGTGGGGAATATGGGCGAATGAGCCGTAACAAGAGCCCTAGCCCTCCCAGGATCCATGAAGCTCAGAAGACCAGGAAGGGCCCTTGGGACCACCCCTGCCAGGGAAGGACTCTCTTCTATGAGACACCAGACAAATGGGTCCTCTGGGATTGGGGTGAAGACCTCTAGCGGCAGGGAGCCCCCCCCCAGGCAGTAAGTCCTCTTGGGTACAGCTCTCATTGTCTGAAGGCTTATTCCTGGCATTCAGGCTTCTGGGGAGGCAGTGTGGCCCAATGGAACGGGCACTGGCCTTGGAATTCTACGCCTGCTTTTGACACATAGCTTTCTCTTTGTGCATCCTCTTGAGCAGGTCACTCAGCCCTTCTGAGGCTCAGTTACCTCATCTATAAAAAGGAAGGGTTGTATAGTGGCTTTGGGATCCTTTCCAGTCTGCCTGCTCCTCTGCATCATCCCCCCGCCCCCGCCGGACCAGATCTGTCCCTGGGCCCAAGATCTTGGCATCCTCCACAGGAGCTTTCACAGCCTTACTGAGCCTCCCCATTCTTCAGGCTAACCCTCCTCTGCCCCGGATGGAAGCATGGTACAGTAGACAGGTCGCTGGATCTGGAGTCAAAGACCTGGACTAGATCCTAGCCCTGCCATTTACTCCTGGGGATCCTGGGGCAAGTCAGCTTGGGATTCTCCTACTCTGGCAGCACAGGGTGGGGCAGGTGAAGAGCTTTGCCCTCCAGAGACCATGCAAGGGCTGTGTATTGGGGTCAAAGTCTCCACTGTTCCTCACCACAGGGATATTGAGTCTAAAAATCTGAAGCCATGGTGTTCCTGGGTCAGGAGGGGCGATGCGCACACTCATTGCATCCAAAGCCCAGCATTATAGGAGAGGCAGAAGACGTCTGTCAGGAACAGTGGTATGTCAGGAATCCTCTTCTCATTTCTCAAGGAAGATGATGATGATGAAAAAGAAAAGTTAGAAGAGAAGAAGGAAGAGGAAGAGGAGGAGGAGGAAGAGGAGACGTATTTCGCTTTACCATGAGACAAAGCTGCAGTTTAATATTCTGTAGACTCTGCATCTGTCCTCTGCTGTGGTGCCTAACCCTCCCAGGCTAGTGTCACCCCCCAATCTGAGCAGCAAGCTACCCCCTCTGCTCCATTCAAGCCATCAATAAAACACATCCCTTAGACATCTGGGACCCGTTGGATAATCTTCTGAACTATCAATAGGATTGATTCACATCATTATGTTACGAGACTGGGGTGTCAGGGTGCACGTTAATCATAAGGAATCTCAAATGGTAAGCCTGCATCTTGATGGTCCAAGCCTCCAAGGACAGCCACCAGAGCCACCGAGTAAGGTGCTTGGTCAAACTCACCGAACTTCACTATGCTAAATGCCTGGGGGGGGGGGGGCAGCTTTATGGGAACTTCCCTCTCTAACAAAAACCCACCAATGTCATTGCTTATTGAACCATCAGCCCTTCAGAGAGGGGGCTGGAGTTCATCATGGGATCCCCAGTGCCAGGACCCAGCACCCTAAGGGCTGATAATGAAAGTGTTGGAGAGAAGGAGGCTGGGCAGGAGAAAGAACACAGCCTGAGGATGGAATCTTTCGAAGAGCCCTTTCTTTGGGGAGGCCGTGTAGCATAGTGGGTAGAATACTGGACGGGAAGGCAGGAAGGCCTGTGTTCAGATCCCTGCCTTGATGCTTGCTGCAGTGATCAGGGGCAAGTTGTGACTCCCTGGGCCTCAGGATTCTTCTTATAGAAGCAGAGTCTAAGTGCATCAATGCTACCATCTTGTGCAAAGGAAAAAGGCCTACTGACTTTATACTCAGAGTGAACGACCACTCTGTAAAATGGAGGTGAGAATGTCTCTAGTGCCTATCTCACAGCATTGCTAGGGGTTCAGATAAGGTATTGGAGTAACACACAGGTGAGCCTCTACCTTTATCACAGGAACCTGTGCTCCAGTCAGCGGGGATGCCCTGGAGAGTCATTTCAGAGCCAGAAGACTCCTCCTAGGACATCTAGGCCCCTGCACACTTGAAGAAGAATCTCTTCTACCTCAGGACCAACAAGTGGGCATCCAGCTTTTGTCTGAAGGTCTCCCAGAGGGAGACACTCGCAGCTCCTCAAAGTGACCCATTCCCCTTGGAGACAGCTCGAATTGGTAGGAAACTTTCCCTGACCCTGAGCCTAAATCTGCCTCCTTTCAACTTCTCTGCCACGTTCTGCCCTCTGGGGCCAAGCAGAACCAGCCTTATCCCGTTTCTAAGTAGTGACCCTTCAAATACATGAATGGAGCAATCCCAGCCACCCCAGCAACCTCTCCTCCAAATGAAGCCTCTCCAGTTCCTTCGGCGGGTCCTTGTGTGCATAGACTGTGGGCCACTAGACCATTCTCAACACTAATTAACAAACGGAAATGAAAGCCTCTAAACCAATCACACGAGGGTCTTTATAATAGCTCCATTATTTACAATCACACAAAAATGGAAAGAAACTAAACTTCTCAAAGGAGGAGATGGGCTGAAAAATGAGGTACTGTCCATCACGGTCAGCAAGTGGGACCAGTGGCTAGACAAGGGGCTCCGAGACAGAGGAGGGTGCTGCCTATGGCAAGGCCTTCCCATGGGCCAGAGCAAGAAGGGATGGGAAGGGTCTCCAGGCTCCCACATTTTAGGTGAAGAAAATGAGGCCTCAGGAGAGTAACAGGCCCAAGGTCACCTCCACCCTGCCATGCCAAAGCCACAGGTAGGATTGTGGACTGTCACTGTGAAGAGGAAGGTCATGGTCTGGGAAGAGGCTGCTGCTGGCTGCCTCTGACAGTGAATTAGCCCCTGGACCATAAGTGAATACGTGGCTTTCTTCCGGGTGATCCGTGAAGCCAGCCCTGGAGTTTGAGAGGGAAGATGTTGGAAGTGTTTTTGAGAGAGAAGGCAAGGCAAGTGTGGGGAAACTTGGAAAGAGGGTGTGTTTTAGCACAGGAAAGATAACTCAGTCAGTGCATGAGAGTTCAAGGCAGGACTAGGGCAGATGTCCCGGGCCCAGGAGGGTACATTTTGAACCTCTGACTACAGATCAATGCTGAGGGCAGAATAGAGGTTGTGGACAGAGCCAACAGTGCAAGGAGGAGGGGACCCTCAGCCAGGGCCCAGCTGGCAGGACTGAGCTATTCCAGCACCTGGAAAACATAAAGACAAAGTGCGGACCAGTCCCGAGTCCCCGAAAGTCTCTCCTTAGAAAAAGAGAGGGCCTGGCCAAGAATATGCTGGTGATCAAAACCTTGGATAGTGTGGGAGGGATGACTGAAGGGTAGGTTGGGGGAAAATGAGGCAACTCACAGGAGGGAAAGCTCAGGAGATTGAGATTGGAGGGGGAGAACCTCAGTTCCAGGTCTCAGAGACTAAAGAAAGTGGGATCATGCCAAGGTCTCAGGTGTGATGGAGGCAGGGGTGAGTGGGGATGGTTTTCTAAGATGGAGGTCATCAGACTTAAGGAAGGCGATGGATTGACATGCCAAAGTCTCTTCCAGCCAAACAATGATCATAAGAGGGCAGGGCCACATGGGGAGATGAAGGCTATTGAGGAAGGTGGGAACATATCCTGGGGCTGCTAAAGGACAGAAAGCAGGCCCTGGATAAGATGGTGGGGATGGCCAGAGTGAAAGAGGCCAGCTTCACCTGCTCTCTTCAGTCAATCCCAGCATCCTTCCTGTTAGCGGCGCTTTGTCCAATGGCCTTCACCCTTTTCACCCTGATCCAGAGCTTTTTCTGGACCTAATTGAAATGCCTTGGATTAATCGACAGATTACTGTTCTCACCTCATTAACATAGCTGCTTTAAGTAGAATGGGGTGGGGGGCTGATTCAGTCCAGAAGTCCAGATTATCTACAATGATTGGGGTGGGGATCCAGGGCATCCCTCTTATGCCATGTCAGTGTTTGGGGGAGAAAGAGAGTAAGTAACCCTGGGGATGGTGATGAGCACCAGGAATGGCTTCATGTAGGAGGTGTATTTGAGCTGAACCTTGAGGGGACTAGGGATCCCATGATCCCTAGGGGAAGTGTGGAGAGGGCCCACCCAGGGCACAGAGGACAGAATGGAGATGGGAGAGGAAACGTGATGTGGAAGGAACAGAAAGAGACCAGCATGGCTGGAGCAAAGGATGGGGGAAGGAGAGGGGGATGGTGGCTTGGAGCCAACTTGTGATGGTTTTCAAGGCCAAAGAGAGGAGCTGGAGGCTCCACTGTGGCTTCTTGAGGAGAGCAGTGACTTGGTAGGACCTGGGTTTTAAGGATGTCACTGGGGGCTGGGTGAAAGATGGAACTAGACTGGTGGCTGTGTAAGAGAAAGGAAGAGGAGGAATGTCCAAGGGAACATGGAAGTGAACTGCCCACGTCTGGCAGTGGATTGAGTGAAGGAAGGGAGGGGAGGGAAAGAATCAAACATCTCTTGGAGGCTCTGAAGCTTTTGAAAGAGTGGGAGGAGCCCCAGGAAAGCACAGAAGGGGGGAGGGAAGGGCAGGCTCTTCAGAAGAGAAGCAGATTCTCATTCTAGGTGTCTGCAGAGAGGATGAGCCAGGCCCTCAGGTGCACAGAATCAGCTGGCCATGGGACATCCTCACTATGGTGCATTAGGGAGAGGTCGCCCCTGGAGACGACAATGTGGGAGTCACTTGCATGAACCTGGCAGGCATCCTAGTGGAAAGAAGATCTGGGTTCTGATCCTGTCCCAGACAGGTGCTAGATGCCCGTGTGCCCTGGGCAGATCACTCTCCTTTTCAGCCTCAGTTTCCTTGGTTGTAAATGAGACAAATACTATTTTAGAAGGTTGTTGTGAGATGGGGAGGGAGGGAGAGAGGGAATATGTGAGGAAGGATGGGAGGGAAGAATAGAGGAAGGTTTGGGAAGAGGGAGGAAGGGAGGAAGGGAAGGAGGAAAGATGAAGGAAAGGGGAAGAATGAAGAGAAGGATGAAGGAAAGGAGAAAGAGAGGGAAGGAAAGATGGAGGGGAAGGAAGGATGGAAGGAAGGAAGGAAGGGAGAAAGAAAGAAAGAAAGAAAAAGAAAGAAACAAAGAAGTGTGGAGGAGGAAGAGAGAAAGGGAGGAAGGAAGGCAGGAAGGAAAATCATGTATCCAGCACTTTCTATGCCTCAAGCACCATGCTCAGCCCCTGGACAGTGACTCTAGGAGCTGGACTGAAAGCTGGGCCTGGGTCTGGGAGGCCGCTGTACCTGAGACTCTTAGAGGTCTGTGCACACTGGTGGAGCTGTATGGATGCTGTGCCATCTCAGTGTCAGTGATTGATGCTGTTAAGTGCAAGACAAGACTGAGGGCCCCAAGAGTGAAGGGGGGAGAGCATGTCAGGAGTTCTGAAGGGAGAGAGGGAGGAAGGCAGGAAGAGAGGCATTGGAGGGAAGAAGAAGGGAGCGGCTGGGTCTGGGCACAAACATGGGCAGGAGGCATGTCCAGACAACCACAGGATCATAGGCAGACTCGGAAGTGATTGTTGAGCTCATCTAGCCCCATCTCCTTAGTTTCTCGATGATAAAACAGGCCAGGGAAGGGGAAGACCCCTACCCAGGCCACATAGCCAGTGGGGATCAGAGGCAGGCTTTGAAGCCAGGGCTTCTGACTCCAGGAATAGATCTTGATCCAATACGCCACCGCGTTTTCTCGAAGAACTGTCCAATTGAGCCAAAAAGCTTTTATTAAGTGCATTGCATGTGTCAGGCACTGCGCTGAACCCTAAAGATACAAAGCAAGGACAAGACAGCCCTCCTTTTCTTTCCATGTGTCACAGATGAAGCTTTGAGGCCCCCCTTTACCCACGGTTCTCCCCACGGTTCCATTGCTCATTCTTTGCAGAGTGGGGTGGTGATTTTTAGGAACACGTCCATAACGTTATGGCAGAACTGATGTCTGTGCAGAGGGGAAGCTGGAGAGTCAGGAGGCACCAGCCCGTGAAGGGCTTCGAAAGTCAAACAGACTATTCTCCATTTGATCCTGGAGCTACCAGGTGATTAAAGGTTAAGTTGAACTTTGTAGCTGGATGGAGGATGGGCCTGAGTGGGGGGAAACTGAGGCAGGCAGCTCCCCCAGCAGCTACTGCAACAGCCCAGGAGTGAGGGGAAGAGGGTGTGCACCAGGGTACATTGGGGAGATGGTGCAAAGGCAGGAGTGGCAGGATTCAGCCCCTGTCAGATTGGGGGGCAGTTAGAGAAAGGTAGGAGGCCAAGGATGATATTAGGTTTTGAGCCTGGGTGCCTGGGAGGGTGGCGATGCCCTTCACAGTATTCTAGCTGAGAGGTAGATCAGAGGGATGATGATTGAATTCATAGAAGTCAATGAGATCACCAAAGGAAAAAGAGCAGAGGGCCTGAAACAGAGCCTTGGGGGCCACCCACGGATGTCACTCGGAGGAAGAACCACAAGGGAGGTAGAGAAAGAGAGCTCAGAGAGGGAGGAGGAGAACCAGGAAAGAGAAGCATCCCAAAAACCCAGAGAGAAGAGGGGATAAAGGAGACGAGGTGTCCAAGAGTGCCAAGAGGACAAGGAGAATGCGGAGTGAGAAAAGGCCGTTGGCCTGGGCCATGGAGAAGCCTCGAGTAACTTTGGAGAGAGCAGTCTGGGAGGGATGATGGCAGCTGAAGCTGGATTGTGGATGGTTAAGGTCAGGAAATGGAGGCCCCTCTTGTGAATGGGCTTCTCCAGGACCAACCCATTACCGGGAGGGGGAGAGGATCAGAGACTGTTTGTGGTTTCTTGTTTTAAGGATGGACTTGTGTGTAGGCAGCAGGAAGCAGTCTCAAGCAGGTAAGTGGGGGGGAGGCAATCCGCTGGAGAAGACGGCATGGACGGGAGGTTCTGCTTGGGCAGGAAGGGCCATGAGACAGCATGTGAAGGAGGAGAGAAACCGAGGGCTTGTGGGTGATGTGGGATGAGGTGGAGGGGAGAAAAGGAAGCTGGGGTGGGGTGAATGGCCTGCCCATTTAGTAGGACAAGAGGCAAGGGTTTCTGCTATGGTGGGGAAGGGGTCACCAAGGAGGTCTGAAGAGACCTAGAAAGGTCTGGAAGAGCTGCTATGGAGAACGGGAGAGGATTGCCTTATGAGGGGACCAGGGCAGTGGAGAGGATGTCTCCTAAATTGGTGGGGGCCTCAGGCAGCAGGGTCCCCTCTTTTCTCCAGCTTTGCTCAGTGGTTGGGGTATAAAGGCTGTAGTGGCGTAGCCAAGGCTGAGGCACGTCTGAGCATGAGCAGAAGCTGGAGAGAAGAGGCTGTTCCAGAATGGGCTTATTCACCAATGAATGGGGCACAATGGGGAAGGAAGAGAGAGTAGCTAGTGTTGAGGATGGCCTGGGGAGCCGCTGAGTGGTGGAAGGTTTGGAGAGAAGATGGAGGCAAAGAACAGGGAGAGGGAGAGACAGCGTGGGAACAGAGGGTGATTACATAAAGGAATTTCAGGTTCGTGGTTATGAACTGCCCCTGAGCAGTTCTGAATGCCAGGATCTGCCAGTATGACGTTGGTCTCTGCCTCAGTTTCCTCATCTATAAAAGGGGGTGTTGAGCTAGGTGACCTGCAAGGCCCTTTTTACATCCACCTAGAACACAGTTCCACATGTTCTTCTGATCCCATGGCCTTCTCTGGGCCTCCGTAAAATGAGGGGGTGGCCTCCAAAGCACCTTTTAGCTGGGCTCTAATCTCAGTCAAATCCTAATTTATTCACACTTAAGAGTGACTGACTTTTAGTACAATCAGTGACATAGGAAGTGAGAACAGTAAGTGGGGATCGGGCCCTCACCCTGGGATGGGCAGAATCCCAGCCCATCTCTGAGCTATGCTGGGAGTCCCTGGGGGCCAAGTGGCCCAGTCTCAGCCCACCCCAGAGCACTCTGCCTAACCCTTAGCCTATACTGAATTATGAAGGCTGTTTTCCTTGGCCAGTGAATCTGAGTGTGACTAAGTCTTTGCGTGACAACCCTGTGTAATAAAGGAGGAGGGGCCAGATAAGGCTTATACCCTTGTACCCTCAGGGGAAGAAACACCCAGGAACTGGGAAGCATCCCAAGGACACGCCTGTGCTAAAGGTTCATTTGACACCTGGAGCAATCAGAGTCCTGGGGACAGATGGGGACAAATGGTGGTGGGGGCTTCTGGCAAGCCCCTTCACCCACCGGCATCTCCAGCCTGGCCTTTATTTGGCTCTGGTCAAATGGGCAGCCATATCCTGCATGGTCAATAAAGGGAGGGAGCCCCCTCACTCAGAGTGAGTCAGCTCTTGCACAACCAGTGGGGTCACTGCAAGGCAAGCTGGACAGGAGGGAGACGTGGAGAAGCCAGTCTTTTGGAGCCACAGAGTCTCAACCCTCTGGAGTGCAAATCCAGCCTCAGACACCTACTAGTGGTGTGACCCTGGTCAGGTAACTTAACCTCTGTTTGCCTCGAGTTTCCTCTTCTGTAAAAAAAGTGGGGCTAAGAATATACCTGCTTTGCAGGGTTGTTGTGAGATGATAGTTGTAAAGCGCTAATCACAGTGCCTGGCACACAGTAGGAGCTCTTAGCCTTGGCTTAAACCTCAGCTCTTAGGCTGAAAAGAATTGAGAGCTGGAGCCCTTTCTCAGAGGAACAATGAAAAGCCCCTTTCCCCTCCAAAGTGGTCAGGCCAATTTTTCCCTCTAGGCCTGCACTGAACCTCTTGAACCCACTGTCTCATCAACTCTTCATTTCCTGTTCCAGCCAGGTGGCATAGGCTAGGGTCCTGTCACCCCTCTGGTGTGGGCTCACTGCACCATTCATGAGCAGGCCAGTGATGCATTGGGGCAGGGCTTTCACACAAAGGCTAACCCTCACAGGGCTGAGCATAGAAGGTGGTCCCTGCAGCCCTCGGCCCTCGGCAGGACACCCCTCCCAGGCATCAAGGCTGGAGGAGGCCGCTCTGGGAACTTGGACCGTAAGCCCCTTTCAGCTCCTCCACCCATGGGATGCTGCACCACCTTGCAACAGCCTACCTCTCTCCTCTCCTGAAGAAAAGCCTGAGACTGACCAGTGCTGTTCAAATCTGGGCCAGGGTCGCTGTTCCAAGGCACAGTTCTGGGAAGGAGGGAAAAGAGGATGAGGATCTAAGGAAGCCACAGGAGACCTCTGAGCTTTACCCAGATGCTTCCTCTTAAGGGGCTGCCCTGGGCACTGAGCACTGACTGAGGTCACACTGTGCGTGCTTGTCCCCTGCCTTCCTGCCTGCTGAGAGGGGCTGTCTCCACCCTTCTCTGCTGCCTCTCAATGGGTAGGACACAGAAAACATGTCCAAACAGTGCTAGCCACGCTGCCCTGTGTACAGGGCTTTAAGCCTCCCAAAGCCTTTGCCCTTCTTACCTCAGTTTGTCTTTAAAATGGCTCGGGCAGGTCGTGGGATTGTTAGCCCTGTTTTACAGATGAGGAAACTGAGGCAGATGGAGGTCAAGTGGCTTGTCCATAGTCACACAGCGAGTAAAGCTCTGGGGTGGGATTTGAACTCAGGTCTTCCTGACCCCACACCCCTGGATGTGTGTATATATGTAGACATCCTCTATCTGTGAAAATACATCCTGTTAAGTACAATGAAAGCTTAAAGTTGTGGCAAGACACATACACACGCACATGCGCACACACATACATGCATATACATACATACCTGCACACACACGCACACATACATACACACACATACACACGTGCACACATGCACGTGCACACGCACACAATCCACAGGTGCACATGCACGCGCACACATACACACACATGCAAACACACATACATACATGCACGCATACGCACGTGCACACATGCATGCACACACATGCACAGACACATAGAAGGAAACAAAATAAAGGTGAAGCCATTTTTGGGCTGAGGGGAAGTGCCCGTGACTGGGCTGGAGAAGCCACCTCTGAGCTGGGCCTCGGAGGGAGGGAGGGGCTCCTGTAGGGGAAAGGACACACGGCCACCGATGGACTAGATGGATGATCCTTCCAGGAGACAGTGAAGAGCCGTCTTGGCTGGAAGGTAGGGTCTGAGCTGGAGAACAGGAAAGAGGGCTCGAAGCCAGCCTGGGCAGGGCCTTCCATGCCAATCCAAGGAGCAGCCCACAGAGGCAGCTGGTGGGCCGGGGCTGTCAGCAGGCATTTCACAGATATCTGGGAAACGGCTTTGCACATCTCTCTCTCCCTCCCTTCCTCCTTCTCTTTCTTTCTTTCTCCTTCCTTCCTTTTTTCTTTTTCTTCCTTCCCTCCCCTCTCCTTCTTTCCTCTTTCCTTCTTTCTCTTTCTTTTCTCCCTCCCTTTCCTCCTTCCCTCCCTTCCTCCTCTTTCTTTCTTTCCTCTCTCCTCTCTTTCTTTCCTTTCTTTGCTGCTGTTGTTTTTAACCCTTTTCTTCCCCTGCCACATGCCATAAGTCCATGCCTGCCGCTGACAAGCTAGAGCCCTCAGTTTCTCTACTAAGAGCTGCCCCCTAGACTCAGATGGCCTAAGCTCAGGGCAGAGCTTTCCAGGTCTTGCTCCCTCTTGCAAGGGCAGATTCAAGGACATATCAATATTCTGGATATTGCAGACCCTGGAGGCTCAGCCCGCATGGATATGCGGTATGGTATGGCCGGGTTTTGGGTAGCAGTGAAGTCCACTGTCCTTCTCCATTACCCGCATACACACCACCTTTGTCTCTACCCCAACACTGCTACATTTGGGGGCCAGAGGTCCGAGTTATATTTCTCTCCTGCCCAACCTTTCAGAAAGGGGGTGCACAAACCCTGAGCCTGGCTGCTGCTCAATTCCTTTTTCATGTGGTCCATTTTCCAGGGTCCCCCCAGCGGAACCCTGGGCACACAGCTCTTCCTCTAGATAAAGTCCAGTTTAACCTACTGGGCAAAGCTGACAGAATTGCTCTCCCCTATACACCAGAGATGATGCGCCCCCTCAACACAAACAGGCATTGATCCCATTTGCTTGAAATCCTGAAATGTGGGGATGTCCAAGCTTCAGCTTGTCTAAATCAGAGCAGCCCGCTGGCCTGAGCCTCTTAGATTGTCCTTGTTGTCGGGAGCCTGCTTAATTTCCAGCATTAAGCATGACTGGAGATGTGAATAAATGAAGTGACTGGGCCACGTGGGTAGCTCAAGGAAGAACCATGAACTCCTTTTATTGATGCTTGGAACAAAGTTTTTAAAGATCCAAATGACAAAGATTGAAGTATCCTTATCTCAATCATATTCTGGAATATTATTACTAATAGAATAGTCTGTCAATACCTGGCGTAGCTTGGATAAGACAAGGCTTGTTATCAAGGACCCAGGAAGTCATGGGGAAGGTCAGTTGTCTTTTATCAAAATGTATCTCACAGGACAAAGGCTGCTCCCTGAGAGCAGGCCCCAATCTCAAAGACATCTGCATAGAAGTGAGGTCCCCAAGAATCAAGTATTTTTACTTACAATAGTCTTTAGCATAATATGATAAGGAACATGTCCTTTTTGGTGCCTAAAGTTTGGGGGAAAAGGTTTTGATGTCAGGATATCAGACAGAAATCCTTTTAAGTGTGCCCCCGAGATTCTTTTCGGGGAGCCAGCCTTTGGTAGCCGCATCACCTCGAAAGGAATTAGGGTACATAATTAAAGTCTCTTATCTGAGTCCTGGATCAGGCCTATTTGGCTCCCCACAGATGGTGGAATTCATGAGGTAGATTTAGAGTGAAGAATTGAGAGCAGCAGCACCCAAAAAGTGGTTATTGCTGCGTCAGTGCTAACTTAGGGAAAGGTCTATAGGAGAGTGCCCCAGGGCTCTGCACTTGGCCTCCGCCTTTTAAACAGTTTTCCCAGAGACTTGGATAAAGGGTCTCTTGGATAAAGAGCACTTCTCAGATGCTTTCAGGTAGCAGGAAGCCAGGAGAGATGATGAACGCCCTGGATAACAGGAGTCAGGACACTGATCATTTGGGCTAGGCCTAGCAGGAAACAAGATGATGAGGACTAAGGCCACCTCTGATGTGGACTCAGAAAGCAGATGAGGAGGGGCAGGTGAGGTAGATGGGGTCAGATAGCAGGTCCCCTGAGGGAGCCCTGGGGCTGGGGGCTCCATGGGAGCAAGCAGCCCAGAACCCTCCCACACAGGAGGTGATGCTTCCAGAAAGCAGGAGGCAAAAGCACCAGTGTTCCCCTTTGCCCTGTCTTGGGAGAGATGGCGGCTACCTCTTGTCTTTTCACAGATGGCCTTGGGAAGATGGACCGTGCTCTCGGCCCCACCACTAGAAGCCCCCGTGGAAACTGCAAGGAAATAGGTTGAGGATGGGATGCTGTGGGTGAGGGCTGTCCCAAAGTGGAGTGGACTGCCTTGGGAGCCGGTGGCTTCTCCTGCCCTGAGCAAAGCCAGCACTGAGTCCTTCATTGTGACCTGGCTGCCCATCACACCCGAGGGCGTACCTTCCTCATCTCTTTCCACATTTTAATGCTGGCTGTGGGGTTTTCTTTGCAAAGAGATTGGAGAGCTCTCTTCCTTCCCCAGCAGATCACTTTTTGTCAAGAGCAGAAACCAAAAACCAAACCTTTGGAAAGTGTCTGGTGCTTCACAAGCGCTCATTGATCACCGACTGGCTGCCTGATGGTTCAGGGAGAGGTAAGCCGCTATGAGCTCTGAGGTCCCTCCTCAGTCTGATGACGCCTCCTTCCAGGGCTGGGCTCCGGAACCTCTTGGTGTGTGTCTCCCACTCTTCCTTCCAGCAGCCTGGTGAAGCCCAGGGCCGGTCTCAGGAGACACAGGATCCTTCTGCTCCTGGCCCCCAGTTAGGCTGAAATGCCAGCGCTTCCTCCTTCCCTCGAGGGAGACCTCTGGGCTGGACCGGAATGAATGCACTGAGCTGAAGCTCACAAAGAATGAGGGAAGGAAAAGCCAGCGTGGCCGGTGTTGTCCTGGGGGGACCTGCTGAGGCTGAGGCAGAAAGCAGGGGTGGGTGAGAGTCCTGCACACCTCCTGGGACCCCCTGGGCTGCCTCAGTTTCCCCATCCTTAAGGTTTGCTGAATCCAGTTCTAGTCAAGAAGCTTGGATGAAGCACCTGCTCTCCACGTGCAGGACACTCTGCTTGCAAAGCACAGCAGCACAACCTTTGCCCAAGAAGCTTACATTTCAGAAAGGCTAGTTTTGGCCTGGGGGTCTGGGTTCAAATCCTGCCTCTTCTGCTTCTTTCCTGTATTGACTGGGACAAAGGGCTTCCCTTTTCTGAACCTCAGGTGGAAGAGGAGATGACCTCTGACCCATGGTCTGGGGCACAACCTGCCTGACCTCAGTTTCCCCATTTGGAAATCTCAAATCTCTGTTCTTATAGAGAAGGATGGGCCCAGGGCCTTCCCACCCCTCATTTTACAGATGGGGAAACTGAGGGTACTCTTTGCGCACCGCCTCGGGTCGTCAGATGGCGAACCCCCAGCAACGCCAGAGCCAGGCCTCCCTTTCCTCTGGGAACGCCCCTGGGCCTGAGCCTTCCCCTCCGGAACCAGAAGGCTTCACCTTCCTCTTCTAGCCCGGTAGGGGGCGCCAAGGAGGCCTCCAGACTACAACCCCCACAAGGCTCCGAGAGACGGGCTCGTGCTCCTCCGGGCGTCAGGCGCGGACGCGCGGCGCGGGGCACTGTGGGAAGTGCGCGCAGGGGCATGGGCTGCCGAGGCCACGGGCGCCCCGCACCAAAATGGCGGCTCTCCGCCGCGCCCTCCTCGTTCTCTTCCTGTTGGGGTCGTGGGGCCGGGGGGCAGGGCGTTAGCGGTGAGCGGGCCCGGGGGCCGGAGGCCGGGGGTGGGAGGCAGCGGGGCGGCCGCTCTGGGAGGGCAGGGGCCGGACCGGGACTGGGCCTGGGCATCTTCACCCCATTCTTCAGGCGGGGAAACTGAGGCCCAGAGCGGGGAAGCCCCTGCTCCGGAGTCACTAACCGACGCCGATGCGAGCCCTGGCTCTGGACTCAGGCTCCCCGCCTGATAGTCCAGAATTGGCAGGGATTGGAACCCAGCTCCGTGGCCCTCACCCGGCGGGGCGGGCTCGGCCTGGCTTGGGGGGGCGTCTCTGGGCTCGTGGTCTGTGCATGGGGTGGAAGGGGGAGGGGGAGGGCTGGCTGGGGGCGGGGCCGCCTCTGGGTCACGTGGAGCAGATCCTTCCCCTCCCCCTCCGGCCGGGGGTGGACCCTGAACGTTACAATGACATTGAAACACTGTTGCCAGGCTGCGGTCTGGAGGCTCCACCGGAGCCCCCGGACCTCCCCCCGCCCGCCCGGGGAGGGGGCCCAGGCAGGCAGAGAGCGCTTATTCAACCTCCCTGTGCGGCCATTTGCCCAGCCCTTGTCCTCGGGAAGCTTATGTTCTAATGGGGGGACCCAGGCTCGAGAGGGGAGATCGTCTCTGAGGCGAAAGCACCAGCAGCTGGGAGGACTGGGAGGAGGAGGAGGGAGAGCATTCCTGGCCTCCGGCAGCCAGGGAGAACTGACCCAGGGAGGAGATGATTTGTTTTGTGTTCGAAGCACAGCCTATGGGGCGGGGGAGAGATGGTCAAGTGGAAGACTGAGAAGGGAAGGGTCCGGACACCCAGGGACTGTATATTGAATCCTGGGGGCCATTGGGAGCCACTGCAGGTTACTGAGTAGGGCTGAGGTCGCACCTGCCCCTTCTAGGAAGAACCCTTTAGGGGCTAAATGGGGGAAGGACTGCATGGGGAGAAACCTGAGGCAGCTGGGCTTGATGAGGGCAGGGGTCTGGGGGTACAGAGGAGAGGAGGGGGCCTGACTAGGTTGAGGGGCAGAGGAGAGGAGGGGGCCTGAACTAGGGTGG
>CM053584.1:393917025-393932181 GCA_028627135.1 Pseudochirops cupreus | reverse complement strand
AGGAGAGGAGGGGGCCTGAACTAGGGTGGGGGCAAAGGAGAGGAGGGGGCCTGAACTAGGGTGGGGGGCAGAGGAGAGGAGGGGCCCTGAACTAGGGTGGGGGGTAGAGGAGAGGAGGGGGCCTGAACTAGGGTGGGGAGGCAGAGGAGAGGAGGGGGCCTGAACTAGGGTGGGGGGCAGAGGAGAGGAGGGGGCCTGAACTAGGGTGGGGGGGGCAGAGGAGAGGAGGGGGCCTGAACTAGGGTGGCATGAGCAGGGACAGAGGATGGGGCTTTTGTTGGAGAGACAAGCCTTGGTTGCTGGTTGGCTATTTGGGTGTGGGGTCAGTGGAGAGTTGAGGATGGTACAAGATGCCAAGTTTGGATAAGTGAGAAGATTGTGGGACCCTTGACAGTTTGGGGAAATTGACAGCAGGTGAGAGTTTTCTGGAAAAGACAGTGAGTGCTGCTCTGGATCAGTTGAGTGTGAGAGGCCTGTGAACCGCCTGCTCTGCCATGTCCAGGAAGCATTGAGAAGTGAGCAGAGATCGGCTGTGAGAGCCCATGGGATCGAGTGGGACCATGTGGAGGGAGCAGAGAGCCCACACTTATGGAGCTCGGCGATCCCACTCAGGGACGTGAGCCAAGGGCCCTGGGCCTCATTTGGCAAAGGAAAAATGGGACTCAGGGCCTGAGGTCTCTCGAGGGTCTAGATCTGCGGCCTTGTGATTGTTTTGGAAATGCAGGTGAAGGGGGATTTGGGGCTCAGTCTCGGATGGGCCGTCTGTAGGATGTTGGTTGGGAAGGAAGCTTGGAGATACTGCGGCCAGTGCCATCACTTTGCAGGTGGAAGGTGCTGATGCCACTGTGGTGCCTCCTGTGCCCAAGGTCACGTATGTTTGAGCTCAGGTCCCTGACTCCACCACCCCCTGGCCTTTGGCATATCCCATCTCTTGTGCACCTCCCACCCCCAGGGCCAGACTTCTTGGATCCTTTCCTGTCTGTCCTGTGTCCCATGCTCCCCTTCACACGGGAGATTCCAAGCCAAGTTCACCATTGGAGCAACCCTGGTCTCTGGCAGTTTGCCCTCCCAGCCCAGCTCAGGAAGCCTGGTGCCCTCAGCCCAGCTTGGTGAGGGGCACCAGCAGCTGTGGGGGTGAAGTGGAATAGCCTGAGGCTCTTTCAGGGCTTTGTGGGGGGACTTGAATGGAGTTAGAGAGACAAGGGATCTTCAGAGCCCTGTGCTCCTGCTTCCTCCTTTTGCCGTTGAAAAAATGGCAGATTTTCCCTTTCTAAAGGAGGCCTTGAGTCTGTCAGTTGTCCTCTGTTGAGGCCTGGGATGTCTGGGGGAAAGGCCTTTGCAGAAATGAGCAGTAAATGGGCCTGTTTTTTGAAGGGTAGCCCGGTGCCTTCATAATGTTTGGGGACCTGTTTGAAGAGGACTTTCCCTACATCCCAGAAAATCACGTGGAGAAAGGGTCGAAATCCAAGTGCGTGGATCCAGAGCCGCCACCCCCCCGGGGTGCCACCAACCTGAGTGGCATCCAGAACCAAGGTGGGACTTGCTACCTCAACTCTCTGCTGCAGACTCTCCATTTCACCCCAGAATTCCGAGGTAGGATCTTATAGACATCTTTCCTTCTGTCCTTCTGTCCCCATGGAAACTTAGACGAGTGGACCATCAAGGATGCTGGCCCCAGAGCATCTGGCAGCCAGTCCCACCCAGGTGGCCTTAGGGGAGGCCTCTTGTCTCCCTAGGCCTCAGTTTCCTCCCCTGTAAAGCGAGCGCCTCTGAGGCCCCTGCCACCTTTCCATTCAGGTTCCTGTTCCCGAGGACCCTGTCTGCTGGGGCAGAATAACTCGTGTGTCATTAGTGAATCAGATCTTGACCTTCACTGTTAACACAGGTCACCACTCTGACATACACAGTAACCCAGCCAGGGCGTCGTGGTGGTGCCTGTGGTTAGGAGCGTTTCTGTAACCCCAAAACTACAGGGAAAACGAGCCTGTCTGTGTCTAGGCTGCTGCTGTAGCCAGGTGTCTCCTGACTCCAACCCCCCTTGCGACTCCTGGGTTGGCTGCTGCCCCTGCCCCCGGAGCCCAGCGTGGGCATTAACAGATAGAGAAGTTGGAGCCAGCAGCAAGAGGGTTTAGTGTTCATGGTCGTCACCAAACCAGACCGGAACAAGTCCAGTCTGGACGACAAAAGGTCTCCTTGTCACTGTCCAGCACTGCCCCCTTCCCCTGCTGCAGGTTTGTTCTCACCAGCTTTGGAGTGAATTTGGGGAGAGCCTAGAACAGCTCCTGTGCTGTGTGTGCTGAGCCTGCTGTCACTGAGAGGCTTCCCTGGGGAGCCCTGGGGCCCTTCTCTGGACAGAGGAGGACGAGGGAAGCCCAGAGGGGGGCCGAAGTCAGGATTGTTTTCCCTGTCCCTGGCGTTGACCTGTGTACGCCCACCCCCGTTCAGGGCTCCAGGTCTGGCCCACAGGAACCCTCAGGCCTGCTCACCTTCCTTGTCACAGAGTCCTCTGAGGGGCCGGGCTCCCCTTTGTGCCTCATGGGGTACAGCCAGGGCAGCTGTCCCCAAGGCTTTGGTGGGCCTGCATGCTGTTCTCTCCCCTTCCCCTGCAGACGCTGCCATAGCAGTCCTGTGGGCGCTTGCACACCCATGTGCGTGCACATACACACACGTGCACACATACATCCATATGCACTCACTTGCATATGCACACACACACATTCATACACACAAATACAGATACACTCGTGCACGTGCACACATACATACTCACATACATACACATGCTCTCACTCGTGTGCACTCACATGCATGCTCACACACATACACATATGTACACCACAACATGCTCTCAGTCTTGTGCTCTCACACACACACTCACATGCACACACACTTGCATGCGTGCACACACACACACATACACACACTCATGCACACATACATCCATATGCACTCACTTGCATATGCACACACACATACACACAAATACAGATACACTTGTGCATGTGCACACATACACACTCACATGCACATGCTCTCACTCGTGTGCACTCACATGCACACTCACACACACTTGCATGCGTGCACACACACACTTAGACACACACGCACATACACACACACACACACAGACACAAACACACCCATGCAATTTCCAAACCTACGTTTTTCCCTTGGCTTCTCACACTGTGCTGCCGTGTGAGTGGCAGGCCACGCTAAGGAAGGTGTCCCAAGCGGGCTCAGTGCTGTCCGTGGTGGGGAGCTCTGTTGATACTGAGAGGATTCCTCTGCTTGTGTCTGAGCCGGGGTGTCTCAGTACTGACGGGGATCCCCAGCTCTGGGAGGGAAAGCAGTTTGCCACTCTTGAGGCTTTCCAGGACAGACTGAGGCTGTTTTCCTGAGCCTTCTTCTCACCCCCATTCATTCCAAAGGCAGCTGGGTGCCCCAGTGGATGTGGTGTCAGGAAGACTCGTCCAGCCTCAGACAGAGCTTAGCTGTGTAACCCTAGGCCGCCTCTGTGGGCCTCACTTTCCTCATCTGTAATGATCGCACCTATTTCCCAGGGTGGTATGAGGATCAAAGGAGAATGAGATGATGTTTGTGATGTGCTTTGCAAGTGCTGAAACCCTGCATGCGTGCTAGCACTCAGCATCACTGTTCTTCCCCAAAGGGAGCCCACACGGCAAGGGCAGACATAGCTCTGTGGAGCTGGTTACTGAAGCCGAAGGTCTCCGGCCTTGTAGATCTCAAGCCGTTTTGGGCCCCCCTCATTTTGGCAGGAACTGAGGCCCACAGTGGGGAAGGGGCTGAAGGTTGGGATTCCCCCCCCCCCCCCGGGGGATCCTCTTCCACAGAGAGATTTGGGGACAGCAGATAAGAGCTGTCTTAACCCTTCACACTCCTGAAAGAGAACTCTTCATCCCTGGATCTGCCACTTCTCTCAGAGGCAGTCTGAATAGCCATCTCACTCTTTGCTGCCCTAAATGTCATTGTCTTTTCAGAGTGTTTTATTGTAGAAGTCATATCTCCTTGCCACACAGGTTGTGGATGAGGAGACCTCTCCTCCTCTTCCCCTCCCTCAACTCGTGTAGACTGCTGGATAGAACAGCCTGGGGCTTACAGGTGACCCGAGGTTCTTGCTTGCCTTTTCTTTGTAGAAGCTTTGTTTGCTCTGGACCCAGAAGAGCTTGGATCCTTAGAGGACAAGGATGACCCCGATGCGAAGGTACCAGAGTCTTCTCTAGATTCCCCAGGGTCTCTCCGAGTCTGCCGAACAAAGCGCTTTGAAGGAAAGGAAGTCTGAGTCCGAATAGAGGACAGGCTGGTCCTTTTCTGAGCAGCCACATTGATTTCTCCTCATCCCCACAAAGTTCCTCCCCTTTGCCCTCCATGAGAGCTATTGCCACACTTAACGGACCATCCCGAGATGACTTTTCTAAATTTAATCTGGCCAAACACACCCTGGTCTCCCTTCTTGTCCCAAGCACAGTATCTTCAGACCCTGTGTCTCCCAAGTAGGAAAGATAAATGTGTCTGGGTTTGCCTCATTGCCAGTCAGGGTGTCAGAGGCACCCTTGCTTATTTGTTAACTCTCAGCGGGTCTGAGAAAGATTCTCAGGCATTAGTCTGAAGGGAACAAAGTGAAGTCACCGAAGGGTTTGGAACGAAAGGCCTCGTTGGGCTGGGGAGGCCTGGCCGATGACCCTCTGGTGGACGTGTGGCAGCTGATCCTCCAGAGCCTATAAAGGAGAGAGCCCCATGTCACTAAACAACCAGGGTTGGGTCCAAGACCCCAGCATTTTGTGGAGACTTGGTGCTGCTTGCTCATGAGCTGGCTTAATGCAGCCCAGACCCCTGGGCCCCTCCTAGACTTCTCTCAGGGGCTCAGGTCCCGAAGAACCAAAAGGACTGGCATTAAATACTCCAGTGTGGAAGGTCCTCCCTGGCCTGGCAGCTGGACTTCAGTGGGACTGACATGGTCAGTCTGACACACAGAATTTGAAAGCGGGAGGGGAACTAGGGCAGCAAATGTAGCCTGGATCCCCCCAAAGAAGCCACTCTGGGAAAACCCTGTCAGGTGGCTGGTGAGAGCAGGGAGGCCCGTTTGGAGAGCAGGTCATGTGAAAACCACCTGGAGGAGGGTCTTAGCACTGAGTCAGCGGGGACATGGCAGGCCCAAAGCCACTGGCATCATAGGCAGCGTTCAGGCTTTGGGAGGTGACAGGCGACTGTACCCTGCCGTGCTTAGATAGATTCCCATGGAGGAAGGATGCTGAGAGACAGGAGCATTGTCACCAAGGATGTGAGTGCTGCTCTCAAGCATCTGAGAGTCTGGCATGGGACTTAGCAGGCAGGTACAGTTGTGATACCAGCTCATGGGCTCATGGGGCCGAGGAGGACGTATGTGTCCTGGGTGTGGCTGGTGCTCTGTTGATGCCCACTCCCGCCTTTGTGTGTGTGTGTGTGTGTGTGTGTGTGTGTGTGTGTGTGTGTGTGTGTCTGTGTCTGTGTCTGTGTCTGTGTCTGTGTCTTGGTTTATTGCAGAAGGGAGACCCTTGGGCCAGGAGGAGCAGCATTTATGGGCATGAAAACTAAGGCTGTTCATAAAAAGTGATAAAAGGCATCTCCCATTAAATAGGCCCTCAGTCTGCCCTCCCATGCTGAGGTCACATCTTAATGACATTTGCATCTCTGAGGCCTGCTGAGCACATGGTTTGTGCATTGTAGACATTGGGGTAAGGGCTGGGCCTGGGCCTTCATCTTCCCTTATAAAGGGCACTCATTCGCTCTACAATGCATGCTGGTGCCCACTACAAATTACAGACTTAGAAAGCTGCCCACAGCCTTGAGAGATCATGTAAGTTGCCAGCAGGCATTAGAGGCAGGGCTGGACACCAGCTCTTTGTGACTGTGAGGCTGACCCTCTTTCCCTTCGGCCTTCTTGGGGAGAGCATGGGACTACCGACAGTCACCAGCAGCACTGTCACCAACTCCCTTTTATAACTTACAGTTTATGGCTAGGCATTGTGTTCACTGATGGAGTGAAAACTCTCCCCTCCCCTCCTCCAGGAGGGACCCTGCTGTTTAGCCTAGTGGTACCCATGGGGCCTCTACAGGGTGCTTTGGGGAAGGGCTGCCTGGTTATACAGGGCGGGATAAAATGGCATTTAATGACTTGGAGACAGTTGTTGACTTTGGTTATCGGCTGTGTTTTCCCTGGGGTCTATCCTCATACCCCCAAAACTGCCCCAAGTTTTCTGTCTTCATTAGTTGATGGAGCTGAAGAAGTCACTGCCCCTTGGCCAGCTCTCTGGTGGTATTTCTCTAGCCTTAGCCTGTGAAAAATATATTTAGCTCATCTGAAGTCTCCAGCAGGAAGTGAGCTCGACTCCTCTCAATCTATAGTGGCCCAGAGAGGACACAGGAGTGGGTGGCTGAGCTCTCCCCAGGGTGACTCTTTAGAGAGTGGAGGGCTGATCAGAACCATGTGTGGGGAGGGAGCAGTGTCCACATCTGCTGGTCAGGGCCCTGCTTCATTCATTGTGGTGTTAAAATGATCACATCTCAGGGAGGGCTAGTGCTGGCCCCACCCAAGGGAGGCCACTCCCTCCCCAATGCCTGTTCTTGATGCTGACTTCTAGGGAGGCCTTCTTTCCCTGTTGGTCATAGCTCAGGGTACATCGAATGTCTCTGGGCTCAGACCAGGTTGAGACGTTTGGATTGCTTCTCTAGGGAAGGACTGAAGCCATTGAGTCCAGTCCCCCCTCCTTCCCATTTTAGGAACGAGGAAATGAGGAAACAGGCCATGGGATGTTAAGTGACTCCCTTGCCCGGGGTCTCGGCTAAACTGATAACATTACTCATCGATTTTAGAAGCTCAGACTTGATTTTCCCTTGTGACCCCTCACCTAGCATAGGGACCCTTGGATGATTCTGGCTTGGGAGGAGGCTTTTCCTTAGTCTTCCCAACAGATCTAGGGCCCAAAGGGAGACATGTGCATGTCGTCCTTCCAGGTGCGAATCATCCCTTTGCAGTTACAGCGGTTGTTTGCTCAGCTCCTTCTCTCAGACCAGCAGGCAGCATCCACCACTGACCTCACCGACAGCTTTGGCTGGAACAACAGCGAGGTAGGCAAGTGCAGGGCACATGGCACACTGACCTCAGCGGCCTGCTCTAGCACTCTAGGCACAATATGTCCAGAAGGAGCAGAAGGGACGGGGTCTGCATACTGAGGAGGCTTCCTCTGGAGACAGGACATCTTTGATTTGTCACTGGAACATGATTGAGGTTTCCCAGGTTAGCCCAGGGGTTCCTCTTAAGACCTTGCCTAGGTGGGGGCAGACATGGGTGGGAGGAGGGGCTGGTGGTGTGAGGCCCCAGAGGGGCTCAGAAGGCTGGAGCCCTGACTGTGAAGGGGGTGGGGAAAGAGTATAAGATGTAGAAGCAGTCTCAGGCTACTTTCACAGATCCCAAGAGCTGGGTTTGATGTCTGCCTTAGACACATACCAGCCAGGAGACCCTGGGTGAGGCTCTGGACCTCTCAGTGTAGCCAAGAAGGTACCACCTTCTTGTTCTGCCATCTATTGGTAGATAGCATTTTTTCTGGGCCACAGGGAGGGACCTGCCTGATCCCTAGAGAGAACAGTAGCTGTGGCATTGGATGCCAGGGCTTTGTATCTCAGGCTCCTTGGGTGACCTTGGGAAAGGCCCTTTCCTTCTCTGGCCTCTTGTTTCCTCATCTGTGAAATAAAAGGGCTTGGCTGGGCAAATAAGCTGCACAAGATGTGTGGTCCTCCTTTCAGAGACATGGTGTGCTGATGGCCTGTGGACACTTTGGGGGATTTCTTTCTTTTTATAAACTTCTTTTTGGGAAGCCTAGAAAACTTCTCTGGTATATTCTACCCATCTGATGCTAGCCAGACCTGGGATTTCCCAGATGCGGAAACTCCCTCTACCAGTACAGGTCAGCAGCCTCTCTGCCAGGTAGGGTGAGAATTGTCCAAGTCCCAGAGTAGAACTTGAACCCTGTCAAAGCCCATCCAGGTCTTTGTGGCTTGGTGGCCAGCTCTCTAGCCATTATACCTCATTGCCTTTTGGGGGGGAATAAGCCCCCTACATGCACTGTTACCAGATGACTAGCTCATTAAAGCAGGCCCCCTAGAGCCCTCTCCTGCATATACTTTGTTACCAGATAACTAGCTCATTAAAGCAGGCCCCCTAGGGCTCTCTCCTGCATGCACTATTACCAGATGACAAACTCATTAAAGAAGGTCCCCTAGGGCCCTCTCTTGCATGCACTATTACCAGATGACAAACTCATTAAAGAAGGTCCCCTAGGGCCCTCTCCTGCATGCACTATTACCAGATGACAAACTCATTAAAACAGGTCCCCTAGGGCCCTCTCCTGCATGCACTTTGTTACTAGATAACTAGCTCATTAAAACAGGTCCCCTAGGGCCCTCTCCTGCATGCACTATTACCAGATGACTAGCTCATTAAAGGAGGTCCCTTAGGGCTGTCTCCTGCATGCACTATTACCAGATGACTCCATCATTAAAGCAGGTCCCCTAGGGGCCTCTCCTGCATGAACTGTTACCAGGTTACTAGCTCACTAAAGCAGGTCCCCTAGGGCCCTCTCCTGCATGCACTATTACCAGCTGACTAGCTCATTAAAGCAGGTCCCCTAGGGGCCTCTCCTGCATGCACTATTACCAGATGACTAGCTCACTAAAGCAGGCCCCCTAGGGGCCTCTCCTGCATGCACTATGACCAGATGACTAGCTCACTAAAGCAGGTCCCCTAGGGCCCTCTGCTGCATGCACTTTGTTACTAGATAACTAGCTCATAAAAGCAGGTCCACTAGGGGCCTCTCCTGCATACACTATTATCAGATGACTAGCTCATTAAAGCAGGTCCCTTAGGGCCCTCTCCTGCATGCACTATTATCAGATGACAAACTCATTAAAGCGGGTCCCTAGGGCCCTCTCCTGCATGTACTTTGTTACCAAATAACTAGCTCATAAAAGTAGGCCCCTTAGGGCTCTCTCCTACATGCACTATTACCAGATGACTAGCTCATTAAAAAAGGTCCCCTAGGGCCCTCTCTTGCATGCACTATTACCAGATGACAAACTCATTAAAACTGGTCCCCTAGGGCCCTCTGCTGCATGCACTTTGTTACTAGATAACTAGCTCATAAAAGCAGGTCCCCCAGGGGCCTCTCCTGCATGCACTATTACCAGATTACTAGCTCAATAAAGCAGGTCCCCTAGGGGCCTCTCCTGCATGCATTATTACCAGCTGACTGGCTCATTAAAACAGGTCCCCTAGGGCCCTCTCTTGCATGCACTTTGTTAGTAGATAACTAGCTCATTAAAGCAGGCCCCCAAGGGCTCTCTCCTGCATGCACTATTACCAGATGACTAGCTCATTAAAGCAGGCCTCCTAGGGCCCTCTCCTGCATGCACTATTACCAGATGACTAGCTCATTAAAGCAGGTCCATTAGGGCCCTCTCCTGCATGCACTTTGTTACTAGATAACCAGCTCATTAAAGCAGGTCCCCTAGGGGCCTCTCCTGCATGCACTATTACCAGCTGACTAGCTCATTAAAGCAGGTCCCTTAGGGCCCTCTCCTGCATGCACTATTACCAGATGACAAACTCATTAAAGTGGGTCCCTAGGGCCCTCTCCTGCATGTACTTTGTTACCAGATAACTAGCTCATAAAAGCAGACCCCTTAGGGCTCTCTCCTTCATACTCTGTTACCAGCTGACTAACTCATTAAAGCAGGTCCCCTAGGGCCCTCTCCTGAATGTACTTTGTTACTAGATAACTAGCTCGTTAAAGCAGGTCCCCTAGGGGCCTCTCCAGCATGCACTATTACCAGATGACTAGCTCATTAAAGCAGGTCCCTTAGGGCCCTCTCCTGTATGCACTTTGTTACTAGATAACTAACTCATTAAAGCAGGTCCCCTAGGGCTCTCTCCTGAATGTACTTTGTTACCAGATAACTAGCTCATAAAAGCAGGCCCCTTAGGGCTCTCTCCTGCATGCACTGTTACCAGCTGACTAGCTCATTAAAACAGGTCCCTTAGGGCCCTCTCCTGCATGCACTTTGTTACTAGATAACTAGCTCATTAAAGCAGGCCCTCTAGGGCACTCTCCTGCATGCACTATTACCAGCTGACTAGCTCATTAAAGCAGGCCCCCTAGGGCTCTCTCCTGCATGCACTATTACCAGATGACTAGCTCATTAAAGCAGGCCCCCTAGGGCTCTCTCCTGCATGCACTATTACCACATGACTACCTCATTAAGGCAGGCCCCTAGGGCCTTCTCCTGCATGCACTATTACCAGGTGACTAGCTCATTAAAGCAAGTCCCCTAGGGTCCTCTCCTGAATGTACTTTGTTACTAGATAACTAACTCATCAAAGCAGGTCCCTTAGGGTCCTCTCCTGCATGCACTATTACCAGCTGACTAGCTCATAAAAGCAGGCCCCTTAGGGCTCTCTCCTTCGTGCACTATTACCAGATGACAAACTCATTAAAGCAGGCCCCCTAGGGCTCTCTCCTACATGCACTATTACCAGCTGACTAGCTCATTAAAGCAGGCCCCCTAGGGCTCTCTCCTATATGCATTATTACCAGCTGACTAGCTCATTAAAGCAGGCCCCCTAGGGCCTTCTCCTGCATGCACTATTACCAGCTGACTAGCTCATTAAAGCAGGCCTCCTAGGGCTCTCTCCTGCATGCACTATTACCAGATGACTAGCTCATTAAAGCAGGCCCCCTAGGGCACTCTCCTGCATGCATTATTTCCAGATGACTAGCTCATTAAAGCAGGCCCCCTAGGGCCCTCTCCTGCATGCATTATTTCCAGATGACTAGCTCATTAAAGCAGGTCCATTAGGGCCCTCTCCTGCATGCACTTTGTTACTAGATAACTAGCTCATTAAAGCAGGCCCCCTAGGGCACTCTCCTGCATGCATTATTTCCAGATGACTAGCTCATTAAAGCAGGCCTCCTAGGGCCCTCTCCTGCATGCACTATTACCAGGTGACTAGCTCATTAAAGCAGGTCCCCTAGGGCCCTCTCCTGCGTGCACTTTGTTACTAGATAGCTAACTCATTAAAGCAGGTCCCCTAGGGCCCTCTCCTGCATGCACTTTGTTACTAGTTAACTAGCTCGTTAAAGCAGGTCCCCTAGGGGCCTCTCCTGCATGCACTATTACCAGATGACTAGCTCATTATAGCAGGTCCCTTAGGGCCCTCTCCTGCTTGCACTTTGTTACTAGATAACTAACTCATTAAAGCACGTCCCCTAGGGCTCTCTCCTACATGTACTATTACCAGATGACTAGCTCATTAAAGCCTTAGGGCCTTCTCCTGTATGCACTATTACCAGATGACTAGCTCATTAAAGCCCTAGGGCCTTCTTCTGTATGCACTATTACCAGCTGACTAGCTCATTAAAGCAGGCCCCCTAAGGCTCTCTCCTGCATGCACTATTACCAGATGACTAGCTCATTCAAGCAGGCCCCCTAGGGCCTTCTCCTGCATGCACTATTACCAGATGACTAGCTCATTAAAGCAGGTGCCCTAGGGCCCTCTCCTGCATGCACTATTACCAGATGACTAGCTCATTAAAGCAGGTCCCCTAGGGGCCTCTCCTGCATGCACTATTACCAGCTGACTAGCTCATTCAAGCAGGTCCCCTAGGGCCCTCTCCTGCATGCACTTTGTTACTAGATAACTAGCTCATTAAAGCAAGTCCCCTAGGGCGGTCTCCTGCATGCACTATTACCAGATGACTAGCTCATTAAAGCAGGTCCCCTGGGGCCTTCTCCTGCATGCACTATTACCAGATGACTAGCTCATTCAAGCAAGTCCCCTAGGGCCCTCTCCTGCATGCACTGTTACCAGATGACTAGCTCATTAAAGCAGGTCCCCTAGGGCCCTCTCCTGCATGAACTGTTACCAGCTGACTAGCTCATTAAAGCAGGCCCCCTAGGGCTCTCTTCTACATGCACTATTACCAGATGACTAGCTCATTAAAGCAGGCCCCCTAAGGGCCTTCTCCTGCATGCACTATTACCAGCTGACTAGCTCATTAAAGCAGGCCCCCTAGGGCTCTCTTCTACATGCACTATTACCAGATGAGTAGCTCATTAAAGCAGGCCCCCTAGGGCTGTCTCCTGAATGCACTATTACCAGATGACTCATTAAAGCAGGCCCCCTAGGGCTCTCTCCTGCATGCACTATTATCAGATGACTAGCTCATTAAAGCAGGCCCCCTAGGGCCCTCTGCTGCATTCACTATTACCAGATGACTAGCTCATTAAAGCAGGTCCTCTATGGCCCTCTCCTGCATGCACTTTGTTACTAGATAACTAGCTCATTAAAGCAGGTCCCCTAGGACCATCTCCTGCATGCACTATTACCAGATGACTAGCTCATTAAAGCAGATCCCTTAGGGCCCTCTCCTGCATGCCCTTTGTTACTAGATAACTAGCTCATTAAACCAGGTCTCCTAGGGCCTGTCTCCTGCATGTACTTTGTTAGCCTCCTGCTGATTGGTATAAGTAGTTCAGTAGGAAAGTCACGATTTTTTTTCTCATTTTCCTGGTATCCCTCCTCTGTTGTCCGATTTGTGACAAGCATTTGCCCATTCTTCCAGCTCTGTTAGGGAAACCTCAGCGTGAGAAGTGGTGGTTGTTGGTGTGTGGGTGGCTCTCCATGGCTTGTGGAAATGAGGAGCAGGCCAGTGGCTTTGTGACTGTCCCTGTTTTGTAGGAGATGAGGCAGCATGATGTTCAGGAGCTGAACCGGATTCTCTTCAGCGCGCTGGAGAGTTCCCTGGTGGGCACCTCCGGCCATGACCTCATTAACCGCCTCTACCATGGCACCATCGTGAACCACATCATGTGCAAGGAGTGTGAGAACATCAGTGAGCGGCAGGTGGGTCCCCGCTGAGGCCCGGGGCCCAGGGACACCAAAATGGCCCCAGTGTCAGAGGAGTGTCTTTGGGAGGGGCTGGGCAAAGGGTAAGGATGGGGTTCCCAATGGAGGAGCAAGCCTGAAAGGGCTTCTGGGAGTCATGCCACTGACTGCTCTTCACCCTGGGATGAGCTGATGAACCATCTCAGTCCTGCTGAATTACTCAGCAACTATATCATCCTCCTCTGCGTGGAGGGGGTGGGGCACAGCTACAGAGTTGGGTGTGCCCTGTCAAGGGGCAGCCAGGGATGGGGTGATGGGCAGTGTGTCTACGCAATGTGTCTACTTTGTAGCCCTGGGCTAGGCATAGAGGAGAAGCCGCATGGTCCTGGGGTCAAAGTTAGAAGGGACCTGGGTTCTAATCCCACCTCGGGCACATACTGGCACAGTGACCCTGGGCCAGTCCCTGCCACCTCTGATCCTTGACTTCCTCCTCTGTCCAATGAGGAGTTCTTTCCAGGCCACCTCTGAGGCCATTTTGGGCCATGCGTGGTACAAGCTGCACCCATGTCATCTAGCCCTGGCCCTGCAAGGCTGCTGGCAGTGGGCATCCTGGTCCAGTGCCCCTCACAGACTTTTATCCTCCTCTGAGTGACAGGAGGACTTCTTGGACTTGACAGTGGCTGTCAAAAACCTGTCTGGCCTTGAGGAAGCCCTTTGGAGCATGTACGTGGAAGAGGAATTCTTCGATGCGGAGAACCTGTATCACTGTGGAACATGTGACAAGCTCGTCAGTGCCACTAAGGTGAGGGAGGGAATGCCGATTGAATGCCTGCTGTGTGCCAGGCTTTGGGCTGAGAAAGGACTCTGCACATATCATCTCATTTTACAGAGGAGGAAAATGAGGTGAAATGACCTGTCCAGGGTCACATGTTGACTCAGGGCTGGCAGGACCTGAGAGGTTGTTTGGCCGAATCAGAGAAACGGGTCCTGTTTGGGAAATGGGCTTTTGATTTCCTCTGCTTTCACTGGCATAGGAGGCTTCCTTTACCTGCCCTGATGTGCCTCCTCTCCAGGGGTCCATCCAGGGTTGTCCTGGGAAGACGGGCTGTCCGCGGGTGCCCACGATGTCCTTAGCTCTCTGACATGGTGCCCGGGCTCCTTAAAGGAGAGTCTGATGGGGGTCAACCTCACTGACTACCTCTAAGGCTCCCCTTCCCTCCCCTACCACAGCTTAACACCCAGCTAGATTTGAGTCGGTGATCTCTGCTCTTGGCCCCATCTGTCTCCTCTGAACAGAGGGAAGGGCGGGACCATCTGTAGCTCTGGGATTCTCCTTCTCCTGCATGCCTGCAAACCATGGGTCCCTGTTGTGTCTGACAGTGACCATGGAGAAGCCACATAGTGAATGTATGGGACTTTTGGGACTGTGAGTGGGTGGTAGCCCATCTTAGGCCACAGTGTGGACAGGGCAGTGTGGAGGAGGAACTGGCCTGTGGCCCTGGATCCCTTAAAAGGAACAAGGGCAGAGGCTAAAGGGAGAGGCAGAGGGAGCCGGTGGATGGACAGATGCATGGAGGCTCTTCTGGGGTCCCTTGGTATCAGTCATGTGTCCTTGCAGTCTGTGGCTTTCCCATGGCGTTGGAAGTTGTCTGCAGCCCTCATGGGCACTTGCCGTGAGCGTGTGGGCGTGTGTGTAGACACGCGCCACTCCTCACCTATCCTCACAGCACTGGTCTTGTCTCCACAGTCAGCCCGGCTGCGGAAGCTGCCTCCTTTTCTGACGATTTCATTGCTGAGATTTAATTTTGACTTTGCCAAGTGTGAGCGCTACAAGGAGACGGGCTGCTACACATTCCCTCTGCAGATGGACCTGAAGCCCTTCTGTGAGCAGGTTGGCACCCTCCTGTTCTCTCGTCACTCCCTTGCACATTAGCCCAGTCAGGTGCTGGGTTTGTCTCTTTCAGCTCAGGAAACAGGCTGTCAGCTGTTGCAGGCATACCCTGGCCCTTTGATTTGGGGATTTGGGAGGGATCAGGGAGCTCTGCTTAGTGGAGGAAACTCTGCCTGCAGTCCTTGTCCTTCAAATGTTGGATTCTCCAGCCTCAGCCATCCGCATTCTGCCTGAACTGCTTCTGTGCCTTCCCCTCTTCATGTTCAGCCAGATTCATTTTAAAAAAATACCTTCCTCTGGAAACAAAATCTTTCTCTGAGCTTCTTGG
>CM053584.1:393843818-393916525 GCA_028627135.1 Pseudochirops cupreus | reverse complement strand
TTGCTCCACTCTAATTCTGAAGAAATTATTCTCTTCAGAAAGCTTTTGAGATTCTTTTTCCATCTGGCACAGTTGACTTTTTAAGGCATTCTTCTCCTCATTGGCTTTTTGGGCCTCTTTTGCCATTTGAGTTAATCTATTTTTTAAGGTGTTAATTTCTTCAGTCAGGTTGTTGACTCCCTTTTCATGATTTTCTTACATCATTCTTATTTCTCTTCCCAATTTTTCCTCTACTTCTCTCATTTGGTTTTCAAAATCCTTCTTCAGCTGATCTCTAGCTTTTAGGCAGTCTTCATATTTCTTGGAATCTTCTGGTGTGGGAGTTCTGACTGTGTTGTCTTCCTCCCGTTCCCTGCTTTGATCCTTCTTGCTCCCAAAGAAGGATTCTAGATCTAGAATTCTAGGTGCTATTCTTACTTTGCTTCTTTTGCCTGTTCATGGTAGCCAGTCAGTGATTTTTTTAGCTCTGTGGAACTCTGCTTCCAAAGGGGAAAGCTATGTCCCAAATTGCTGGGGTTTTCCCAGCTGCTGGAGCTTTTAGGAGGCTACTGCATCCCCCACCAGCTTTGGCTCACTGAAAACGCACCCCGGGACCACTGCCCAAGACCATGATCCAGATCCAGGCCGCTCAACGCAAGAGCACTTGGCCTCTGAATGATTGCTTGGCCCCCCTGCAGTCTGCAGGCCGGGAGCTCTGAAGCAGCAACGTGGAGGTGGCTGCAGGGCCACCATGTCTGCTGCTTCCTTGCCCTGGAGGCAGTTTGGCCAGACCTGCTTTTCTCCCCTAATTTTAGCAGAGTCCCACTGACCTTTCACTTAGTCCTTTTTGCTTATGGCTTCATTATTCTGGAAACTGCCACAGCTGCTGCAGATTCGCTCTCCCAAAGCTCCAGCTGCGGCTGGGCTCGGCTCAGCTTGTCCAGCCACCCCTGGGGCAAAGCTGCGGTTTCAGGCTGGGCTGGTTTCAGCTCCCAGCGCTGAGATGGTCCCCTTGAGCCGAGCTGCCTTCAACAGGAGATATATCTGTGTGCGTTTTAGAGCCTTAGAATTTGTTTAGAGTCATTTCTTTGGGTATTTGATGTGGCTGTGTGGGAGCTGCTGTACTTTGCTACTCCTATGCCGCCATCTTGGCTCCGCCTATTGCTTTCATTTCCAATACAGTACTGAGCAGTAGTGGGGATTGTGGGCATCTTTGTTTTCCTCCTGTTCTTCCTGGGAAGGCTTCTAGCTTGTCCCTTCACAAGCGATGCACGCTGCTGCTGGCTTTAGGTGGATGCTTCTTGTCACTTTAAGGAAAGCGCTGTTGGCCCCTCTGCTTTGTAGTTTAATAGTAGTGAGGTGGCCATTCTCTTCTCACAGACACTGAGAAGGGGCCAGCCAGCAGTTTTAGGCTGTGAGGCCTTCACGTCTGCCCTCTCAGGTGGGGATGTGGTGGGGGTGGGCCTTGTGACAAAAAGCAGCTCTCAATCTGGCACTGAAGATACAGATACAGGGATGGGAGATGGTTCTTGCCTACGTGGAGTTTCCATTCTGAAAGCGGTAGCCAGGGATGAGTGGCCTAGTAGGACTGATTTGATTTGTGTGAAATGTCAGAAGCCTGTGACAGGAGAGGCTGGTGTTATGGAGGTAGCCAGAGAGGTGGGTCTGCGTCCAGCCTGCAAACGTGGCAGTTAAAGAAGCCTCTGACTTGATGGCTTTGGTTTGAACCTCTGTCTCTGCACTTGGCCAGTTCAGCATGGGCTAGGGGAGGTGTCCCACTTGGGGTGGCTTTATGAGTTTGCAGTAGGCTCTTATCCCAGCCTTGCAAGAGTCACGAGGACACAGAGGTCCCATGACTTAATGTTAGTCACATGGCTGGCCTTGGGTTCCTAGAATCAGAGATGAAAGGGACCCCCTCATTTTATGGAGCTCTGAAACTGGCTCTGAGGGCAGCCCTCTCCCCTCTCCCTCTTGTGATGATGTAGCCTCTGTCTATTGTCTGGCTGGGGAGAGAAGCCACATCATCATGAGAGGCAGCTGGGAGAGGGGACCAGGATGGAGGGAGTCCTAGAGATTGGCGGTGGGCAAGGTCATTCCAACGTGCCTGGGACTTTTCCTGAGACAGTAGAATGCATAGAAGCATCAGTCTCTTTTGGAAGCTAACCTGCAGATTCATTGCTTAAAATCTGAACTGAGCCCCACACACAAGCCCAACATATGGAACCCTTATCAGTGTCAGTAGTGTTTTCTTGGGAGATGCCTCTGCCAGTGGTAGGATGTGGTGTGTGTAAGTGGCTGGCAGGGACAGCCGACATGTCTGAGAAGAGAATATGGTGCCAGGCATTGTGCCAATTATTGGGAATGCGAAGAAAGTCAAAAGACAGGCCCTGCCCTTGGGGAGCTACCAGTTTAATGGGGGAGACAAGCTACAAACTCGTAGGTACCAGTGGGCAAAATAAGAAATCATTAACAGTTAGGAGGCTGTGGTATTAAGAAGGACCACATGGACTGCCATGTGAGGTCTGTCGCCCCTTTTTCCTGCCCCTCTTACCTTGTGCCCCTTCCACTTGATGTCTATAGGTCCCTGGGCTGATGCCTTTTCTCAGTTTAGAGATGCCTGTGACAGTAGCTGGCTTAGAAGCAGTGGCAGCTCCACGGCAATTGGCCACCGTTCTTACTTGTGACTCTCTTTGGCCTTGAAGAATGGTTTTGAACCTCTCAGTTAAGCTGTGGTCTCAGATCCCTCCACTTGGAGAAATGACGTGTTTATTGAGAAAGTAAAAAAAAAATCTGCGCCTTCATGGAGCAGCTGAGTTCAGTGTCCTGGCTTGTCAGCTGCCCTTGAAACCTCGTGAAACCCTTCGCCCAGTCCACCCGGGCCTTTGTTCACGGCTGCCCCAGTCTCCTGACTGGGGCCTGGTGCCATTGACCAGGATGCTCTTGTTTTTACCAGGAAGATGAGTCTGAATCTGTTGCGAAGGCCAAGAAGAGTTTGAAGCACCTTCCACGTGTACAAGAAACTGACAATCCGCTGACAGTCCTCAAAAACATCTTGTTGCAGGTATGTTGTGTCTCGAGCCCTTCCTTCCCTCCCCAGAACCCCTGGAGCCGCAGGGAAGCCAGCCCTGCGCTGCGGTCTCCATGTGATGGTCATTTAGCAGATGCTGCTATTGCTCCAGCATCAAGTTCTCATCAGGGAAATTCCCCTAGAGAAGGAGGGGCTTCCTGTGTGCCCAGTGCCATGCTGGAGGACCAGACATGGCCCCTGCCCTCTAGGAGTCCTCCATCAGCTTGTGTGGGCATGTGCGCATGTCCCTGTACCACCTTGGAGGAGGGGTCAGGGGCAGGGGCTCCTTCAGTTGTGGGGCTTGAGTAGGCCTCATGGAGCATGTGACCCCTTGGCTCCAACTGGAGGGCAGTCATGAGAGTAGCTTCCATTCCTTGAGGGCAGAGACTCTTTGCCTTTCTCTTGGCATCCTTGACACCCAGCACGGTGCTGGCATGTAGACAGTAGGTTGCTGGACCGACTGTACTAGCCAGCATCCATAAAGTGCTTTGAGGCTACACAGTTCTTGAGAGACAGGCTCTCATCTGAGGCTCCCAGCAGCCCTGGGAGGTGGGTGGGTCAGTGCTGTGTGGTGACTTGGAGGCTCAGGGAGGCTCATGGAGGAGCCCAGGGCTCCTCAACCAGGAAGGGCCCATGCGCAGGTTCTAGAAAGGAAGTGGCAGGGCCTGCAAGGCCCACCTTTTAGAGCCTAGACCTCGGAGCCTCGGAAGGGTTTTGATGGGTAGAGAGATGAGAGTGGGTGACTCAGACAGGCAGCCAGAGGCAGGGGAGGAATTGGCAAGCAGCTACACTTAGCCGGCCTTGGGGAGTGACAGTGTTTCACAACTTCCTGAATGAGGGAAGAGCCTGTGATGATCCAGGGGAACGTTGGGGGCTGCCGAGCAGAGATGTTGGTGGGAATGAAGACCACTGATCTTGGTGCTCCCAGGCCACTGTGAGCTGGCTGGAGGGAGGAGGGATGGGGCGAGAGAGCATGCTAGCCAGCGGATTGTGGCAGTGCTGTTGGCTGGGCGCTCTGGACGGCCTCCAGGGTTCTCTTCTCCCCAGAAACCAGGCCGGGAGGATGGAGCCAGCAGGGAGGTGTCTAGCGGGCCTGGCATTCACGTCCCCTCAGGGGCCACTCCTGTCTGCTTTGTCACCATGGTGTGGGGCATGGTGAGGATGCTCACAAGACACCCCAGGATGGCGTGTGTAGATAGCTCGGTCCCACGACCCAGCAGGTGGCTAAGCCTTGGGCTCTGCCCCACTCCTAGAGGGGAGGAGCCCTCTGGCTTGTGGCCTGGGCACTTCCCCTCCTGACACGGTTCTCTGTCGCAGTGCATGTTGATGGTAGAATTGACCTTTGGTGTCTTCCTGCTTCTCATCTTGGCACACATGTTCTGAATTCTTCATTCTTTCTTTCTGAAGGAGGAAAACAAGCTGATTCCGGTGGACCAGCTGGGTCAGAAGCTCTTGGCTAGCATAGAAATATCTTGGAACAAGAAGTTTCGGAAGCAGCATGGGCCCCTGCTGAAGGTAAGGGCAGCCCTACCCGCCAGTGACTTCTCTGGTCCTCTCATCTGGGGCATTGACCCTGGCCCTGAGAGCTGTGTGAGGGCTGCCTTTGGCTGAGCACCTGCTCCTCCCTCCCGCAGGGGAACAGCCATCCTTGATTCCTGTCCCAAAAGGGATGCTTGCTCTCACTCAGCAGGCCAGGCAGTGCTGGCTCTTTTCCACACCCAGCTCATGGGCCTGAGAGGTTCACTTTGGTTCCATCTTAATCCAGCTCTTTCTGGCCCGTTAGGCCAGATGAACCAGCGATCTGCGATCTTAAATTTGGCCTCCCTGGAGGTCCCGGGCTGGTGTGGTCATTAGACCTTTTAAGACCATGCCCCTACTGAGGCGCTTAGTGGGAGGTCAGTCAGACAGTAAATGCTGAGTAAGCGCCTACTGTGTACTGGGCACTGTGCTAAGAACTGGGGATGCAAAGAGGCAAAAGATAGTCTTACAGTCTGATGGCTGAGACAACATGCCCACCGCTGTGCACAGACAAGACATAGAAAGGATACCCTGGGGAGGAGCTCAGGAAAGGCACTTGTAGTGTGGGGAAATCAGGGAAGGCTTCCTGGAGGAGGTGGAGATGAGGAGGGAGAGTGTCCCATACAGGGAGCACAGCCAGAGAAAATCCCCAGTGGCTGGAGATGGGGAAGGTGGCCAGAAGACTAGGGAGAGGGCATCTGAGGGCTGGAAAGGGAGGAGACCTTTTAAAAGCCAAGCAGGATTTTGTATTAGATCTTGGAGGTCATAGGGAGCCCTGGGCATTTCGAGAAGGTGACACGGTCCTATCTGTGCTTTAGGAAAAGCCCTTAGACCTGAGGAAGGGTGGCCTGGAGCAGATAGCCTCCTCGGGGTAGGGCAGTTCTGGCCTTGGCTGGATGGCGGGGTGGGGGAGGGAATTGTGGGGTCTTCCCTTCCAGAATGATAGCAGCTGGTCTTGATTTTATCCTTGTACCCAGAGCTTGTCAGGACAAGCTCAGGATGCTGGCCTTCTGCTGGGCTGGGGACAGGCTGGACTTGACGTCTTGGAGGTCTTTACTGAGAATGCCGATATAGCCGAGCCCATCTATTCGGCACGAGCTGCCCGTCATCGGCGTCTGCGGGTAGCTTGAGGTGGCAGGAGGGGCTCCCTCTCCTTGGCCTCGGAGCCTCTCAAGCTCCTGTTGGCAGCATTTCCACAGAGACAAGTGAGCCCGAGGCTGCCACCCCTCAGAGGTGCCTGTTTTCTGGAGCATCCTTTACCACAGCTTGGATTTCTTCTTTCGAAAACTGCCTGCGTATTTCCTTTTTCCACTTGTGTGTTGGCGAATGGCTCTTAGTCTTACAGATTTGAGTCACAAGCCGTGTCGGGGCCCAAGCGAGGCCCCGGGGCTGTGGTCTTGCATTAGCAGGCACTTTCCCATTGTGGCTGTGAAACGGCCCAACGTTTGATCCGAGTGCCCCACACTGGGCACACAGAGTCTTTTCTTCTTTTCCTGCGTTGCCAGAGGGCTTGTGGGCACCCTCTTAGTCAGGACCCTACTCTGACTGTCTCTGACATTGTCATCTTTGTGGATGAAGGAGATGGACCCGATGAAAATACCTTACAGTGGGTAGAGCAGAGGGCACTAGGGTCATGATGTCCAGAACTCCAAAGGGAGCATGATGGAATAAACATGGTCCCCAACCCAGAGTCTGGAGGAAACCAGGCCTGAATCTGCCTTCCCTCCAGATTCTTCATGTCCTCATGTATATTTGAGTCTGAACATGTCTGGGACCCTTCCTTCCCAGCTTCCTCGTCCCCCCATGCCCCTGCAGTGTCTCTGGGCCTGGTCCTCAGCCCTCTCTGGGGTCCCTGCCTCCTTGGGTGGTCAGTCACCATTGAGGGTGTGGCTAATGGATTTCTCATTTCTTTCCTTTTCAGTTTTTGCACGCCCACTCTGATGTGTTTCTCCTTAGCTCCAACCCCAGCAAGGTCTGTCTAAGAAAGGATGCCAGCCCCGCCCAGGAGCCCCTGGTTGAGCGTGAGCAGCCTGGTCCCACGACCCTTTCTTGCAGTGAGAGCCCCAGGGCTTCTGGAGCAGAGCCTACTGGGGCTCCACGGCCGGAGGTCAGTGCCCAAGGCCCCCATTGGTTTGACATCAATGATTCTCAAGTGGAACCCATCCAGGAAGCAGACATCAAGAAACAGTTCCAGGGAAAAGAGAGCGCCTACATGTTATTTTACCGGAAGACACAGCTGCAGAGGCCTCCCGAAGGTGTGGCCCAGTGTCCGAGCCTCAGCTTCTGTCCAGCACAGCTAAGAGCAGGCTTTGGCCACGTGGAGGGTGATTTCTCTTCTTTGAGGAAGACCTGGGAGGAGGGCCTCTGCACCCTGGTGTGGGCTGGGCGCTGTGGTGGGCCCAGTGGCTCCAGAAGCAGACAGGGGAGATCCTAGATTGGGGAGTGGTCAGGTCAGGGTGCCTAACTGGGCCAGTCATTTGTGTTCTTGTCCTTTGGCTGGCAAGACAGGTCCCTGGTGAGTGACTCCACCTGCCTGTGCAGCAAGGTGTCAGAGCGCCCCATGCGCTGGGCCTGGGCTTAGGAAGACCTGAGTTCAAGTGTGCCCTCACACGCTGACTAGCTGGGGGACCTTGGGCAAGATACTAAACCTCTGTCTGCCTTAGTTTCCTCCTTTGTAAAGCAGGGCTCCCCGTCACACCTCCCTCCCAGGATGGTCATGAGTGTCATTTGTAAGAATTGTAACGCACATAGTGGTTCAGGGCGTGGCACCTAGTAGGGGTACTTGAAATGTTAGCTGTTTTGACTGTCATCATTGCTGGGGTCTTTTTGCAGCTGAGGGAGCTTACAGGGCCCCTGGGAGAGTGACTGACAGCCCCAGGGTCAGTGGGGGGGTGACCTGACCCCACGTGTTCTGGCCCTGAGGCCAGCTTGGGTCCAGTCCTTCCCTGGTGCCTCTCATTTACCCCCCTTCCCCAGGGTTCAGGCCACATTGGAGTTGTTAACCTGCATTCAGGGAGGGGGACTTAAAGCCAAAAGTTCATTAGATGAATTCATAGGTCAGGACCAGACAAAAGGCAGATCTCGGGCGTTTCCATCCTGTTGGCTAATGGAGAAGGGCTCTGTTTGCTGCCTTTTTCCTTAGGATGCTGGGCATGTATGGTTTGGTCAGTGAGTGGTTCTTATCTGGGACACCCCCAAGGGCTCAGCATTATGGGCTTCTCTCTTGGTGTGGCCCAGCTTGGCCCCAGGAATCTGAATTTTCTGTCATCCCTGGCCTGTTTTTTTTCCTCCCTTCTCCCCTCTTGAATTCAAGTTAGGATTTGTGCACTGGTGAGCTGGTGGGGGAGCATGGTGCTCCCTCGTTCTTGCTTCAGGAGAGAGACGCAGCACAGAGTTAACATTTGAGGCTTCCACAGGCCTTTGCTCTCAGGTTTCAGCTTCTCAACCCTCCTCAGGGCACCTGCGGGGTGAAGCATGCGTGTGGTCTCCCCTGCAGGATGTAAACTTCCTGAAGGCAGGGCTGCTTTTCATTGTTATGTCTCTGCAGCCTAGCAGAGTGTTGGGCGCATAGTAGGAGCTTAGTAAAAGTGCGTCAGTTGATTAGTGAAAGAATAGGCTGAGGACTGGGTCAGTAGGGCATTATTCTTGTGTCCATGGCGGGATGTTGTCCAGCGACATGGAGGATGCTTTGGGGAGGGGCTGTCGATCCCTGCCGAGTGATGGGCATCGCGGAGGGTGGCAGACAAAGGGCATGCCCCAGGTGCTTGGGGGAACGTAGCCAGGCCACAGTCAGGTGGACCCGTGGGAGACAACCATATGTGGCCACTGGGTGGCCTGTCCCGTGATTCGAGATGGTGCCACAGACTGGCCCATCTAGGCCTTGTGCCTGAGGAGCAGAGTGATGAGGATGATCCCTAAAGATGTGAGTCTCAGTCTGCCTTGGGAACGGGCCCTCAAGGCCTGGACTGGGGCTGATGCCTCAGCCTTCTTACCTTTGCCTGACTTTAGATTAATCAGGCCTTTTGTTTGCAGCTCAGTCCAACCCAGAGTACAGGGTTCCGATCCACCTGCTCCGGGAGGTGCATGAGGCCAACTGTGAGCTGCAGAGAAAGAGGTGAGTCCACCCTAGCCTGGAGGAAGTCCAGCTGGACTGGCTGGGCTGGGTTCTGCTCAGCTTCAGTGTGCTGGTCCTTGGGGAGGGGCCTCCCACTGGTGCTCTGCATCTTCCCTGAAGGGCTGTGGCAGTCTGTCAGGCTCATGGTTCTAGAGTTTTGGGGGGAAGAGACTCTTGGTGTTGGAGCAACGTTGAGGATCCCTGAGGACTGATTCCTTCTTTTGCCAGGGCTGACTATGACTCTGTGGTCAACAACCTGGACCTGCGTCTGCACCTAGGTCCTTGCTACGAGTTTTACGATGGGGCTCTGCACCCCTCTTCCTCCAGAACAGAGGACTGCGTGTTGGACTTGACCATCGATAAACGGAAAACCTTAGGGGATCTTCGGTGGGCGGTGTTTCAGGTAGCGTACGTTCGTGTGGACTCGTGGCCCAGAGGCAGATGGCTGCCTTGGGTGTGGGGAGGGCCGCAGTCCGTGGTGGGGGGGGAGTGCCAGTGGCTGTGTCAGAGCTGCCAGGCCCTCTCTGAGCCCCGGCGCGGCTTCTTCTGGGCCAGCAAGGTGCTAACTGAGGATGAAGATTGGCTGGCACCGTGTTCTTCCTTAGAGTTATTTAACGTCACCAGAAGCTGGTGGTGATTCAGCAGAAGCCTTAGACTCAGACAACTTTCATTGGCCCAGGCCTTTGCTTTAGTCATTTCTTCAGTTAGTGTGTCCATGGAGGGGAAGCCTTGGAGGCAGAAAGCCCTGGGTTCGAATCCTGCCTCTGACACATTTGAGCCGCATGACAACTCCCCAGGCGACTCCCTGAACCTCTTAGTGTCTTGGGGTACTCTTTGAAATTGCATGTGGTGGAGAAAGAACTGATCTGCATTGGTCGAGTGGCTTTCCTCACTGGGAATTCGCCCCACCAGTCATGACCATCTGTCAGTGTTTTCAGTAATAGCACCAGAAGTTTATTGGGTCCAGCCCCTTCAGTTTTCAGGTGAGGAAACTGAGTCCTAGAGATGATCAGGGGCATGCCTTCAGTCACATGGTTAGCACGGGTAGAGCCAGAGGTTCACATCCAGGGCCTCCAATAACTGTGTGCTTTCCCCTGCATCCAAGCCTCTGTCATTTTTACCAAGAAGGAAAGAGTTTTTTTCCAGGTCAGATGCTATTTGCCTAGGGCAAATAGGTACTAGCTGAGCTCCTTGCTAGTTGGACCCTTTGAAGAAGGACCCCCAAGGCATCACCTTTTGAGCATCACACTCTTTGGCAAGTGTCCTCCGCTCCTGGGCGGTCCCAGGGCCTGGTTAGCCTTGGTCGAGGGCTCCCAGGAGCCAGGGCACTGTGCCTGCATGGTAGCCGGGCCCCTCAGGCTGAGACTTGTCCCTCCTGCAGATTTCCAGGGGCTTGTGGAAGGAGGCCTCCACCCAGTGTCCAAGCAGGTGTTGGTTCTCTCCCCAGCTTGGGACTCCACGGGGCAGGGTCCTTCAGGTCAGCCTGGAGTCGTTTCTTGTCTCAGACTTTGTGCAGCTATCTCTTCCTTCCTTCATCTGCAGCTCCTGGAATTCTGGGAAGGGGATCTGGTGCTCAGCCTTGCCAAGCTTGTGCCTGCGGGACTCCATGTTTGCCAGGCCCTTGAAGGTAGGCCCCAGGACTCGAGTTGGCTCTCCAGCCTCTTCATGTCCGCCCCCACCCCTTAGCCAGAGCCTGCTGCAGGGAGCTGGAGACAGGCCGAACCCAGAGAGGGCAGATGGAGTCTGAAAGGCTCTGCCTTCACCTGTGCTCTGAGATAGGAGAGCTGTGGGAGCTGTGAGACTACACAGGCCCTCATCTTCTACCCATGAGGCAGCCCTTGTTTCTGACTCTGCAGCCACCCTCCCTCCCACCCTGCCTGGTGGGTTTGGAAAGTGGACACTGAGTCTTTGAGTGAGGAGATGAGCTTGCCTCCTGCCGCCTCGCCCAAGCAGCACTATGCATTGGTCGTGCGACTGGCACCTTTTGTGATGGATGTGCTGAGAAGCTTGCCCAACACCCCTCAGCTCTGGCCCCGTGCAGCCCTTGGCTCGCTGCAGAGCTGAGAGCAGGATGTGTGCTGCCTCCTACAGGGGCACCCTGGGCCCTTCCTTCCCTGCCCCTGGAGGGGGCCCCACAAGCTGGGGAGCCAGGACAGGAGCCCCAGTTCTTGCCAAAGCTTTATGCTGCTTGTCACCCTTCCCCTTTGTCTTCCATCTGTCTGCATTGTCCTCAAGCCCTGCTCACGGTGGAATCCAGTACTAAATCCACTTAATGGCATTTCCAGCAATTCTTAGGTGGAAGGGGCATGGGTGTAATGGAACTGTCCTGCTCCCCAGTGCCGCCGTGCCCATTCTGGACGGGTACCCTCTTTCTCTACTGGAAGTGTGTCCTGGGGGGAATCTCAGCCCCTGGGGGAAGCCTTGGCAGCCGGCTCATCAGACAGAGTCATTCTGAGACAGAGCCAGGGTTTAAGCCCCAGTTATGGATCAGCTGGCTGAGAAGTCAGTAAGGTTATCGATTGCCTTTGTCCCTCCACAGTCCCCTTGAGTTACAAATGCTCTGACAAGGGCGGGGTGCAGAGAGGAGGTGGAAACTGTTTTCCATGGTGGTGACAAATGGTTTCACTGGTGATCCCGTCTTTGTAGGAGATGAGCTGACATTGCATGCCATTGACATGACCGATGGGGAAGACATCTTTGTGTGGAATGGGATGGAGGTAAAACATCCTTCAGGAAACCTTTATTGTGATTTTACAACTTTAATGTCACTGCTGCCATAAGATAACCTGCCAACAGTTTAAAGGTGTGTTCTGGTTGTGCAAGAAGAATAAGAGGCGAGAAAATGGGGAGCGGTGGCAGGGCTCTCGACTTGCACCCGGGGCTTTGGTTCTGGCCCGTCTTCCAGAACCAGGATTTGAAAGTGATTGGACTGAAAAATACTGTTTTGTGATGATGGCTTTTCATTTGTTGAGCTTGAAATGCCCGTTCATTCATCAGGGCTTTCTGGAGCACCTGCTTTGTTTCTAGCACTGTGTTAGGGTATGTGAGGGCCCCCAGAGAAGTATAAGACACAGCCTTCCATGCCCTGAAGGAGCTTAACACCTCATTGGGGAGATAAGACACATGGAGGCACGTAAGTCACCACACCCCTCGGTGGACAGTTGCATGCCAAAGTCACTGTACAGGCAATAAGGGGATGTAATTAGTTGTCTAGGCTGAGGTCAGTTGTTGAGGAAGTCTTAGGAATAGGTGGGCTTGGAGCTGGGCCCTCACATATGGGATGGGTTTAAGTAGCAAGGAATTGACCATATTCTGGCTGGGGCCAGAGCCTGAGCAGAGTCTGTCAGAGGAATAGTGTTCAGGAGATTGTACCCACTAGAGGGGCTGGTTCATGTAGGGACCTAACAAATGGAACGTGGGAAAGGTCAGTTGAGAAGAGCCTTCAGTCGTAGCTTGATGAGCTTGGGCTCAGTCTGGCAGCAAAGAGGGCAGGCTCTGAAGGCTTCTGGGCAGAGCCAGTGACATGAGAGCAGGGCGGCATTTTAGGAATAGTTGGTCTGCAGCGGTAGCCAGGATGAGCTGAAAGGGAGAGATGGGCTGCCTGGAGGCCGAGGAGGGCATTCACTGCCTTCGTCTTTACAGAGGGGTCAGATGAGGATGAAAAGGGAAGGTTTGGCAGGAGGTATTTAAGGCAGGATCTGCTGACTTGGCATCCCAGGGACAACTGGTAACATTTTCATTGCTTAGGAGTTATTTGAGACTGTTGCACTCCTAAACTTTTACTGTATTTGACTTTGCTTTGGCCAGTTAAGATCTGACCGTCCTTCATCTTGACATTGTTCCACAGGTTGGTGGGGTCAAGATTCCAACCGGTGATGATGCTGTTCCCATCCTTTTGAACATCCTTCAGTTGACAAGTAATAGTGATGGAGAAAAGGCACGGCCGTTTCTAGAGATCCATCATGTGTTTCCCTCCAATGCTCAAGTAGGCACCATATTCACAGCCTTAGGATCCCCTGTTGGCCTGATCCTGGTGAATGTTACTGGCTCTCGAGTTCTTGAGTTAGAGAACTGGAGAGTCATTCCCGAGGAGAACTTTGGAAAGACCTTCAGGGAACAAGGCCTTCAAGATGGCAGCTCCGTGTGGCTAGTGAACTCCAGCAGCTGTTACCAGAGGTAATGACTTGTCAGGTGAGCCACGTGGCTTTGATCACCAGGCCTTTCATCTACACATGCTCTGGTGAATGATAGTACTTAGTCTTTGAGACAGTAGGGAGAGTGTAAGGGATTGGGTCTGAGTGGCTCTGAGGCACATGGTGTGTTGAGTGAGGGACAGTGTTACTGCAGGGTGGACTGAGAAGCAAGTTTCTGGAATGATAAATCTGGTTTTTTTGGTTCCAAATTGGAGGTGTGTTCCCATGGAAACCAGTCACTTAGTAGAATGAGTGGAAAACTGGGTGAGGAAGGTGTTGTATCTCCTGGGACAGCATTGTTACGCTGGCCAGGTCCCTCAGGGCCTGTTGCCTTGTGGCTCATTCCTATCTTTCCCTCCCTGTCCTTGTGCTCGTACTTTTGGGTCCGTGATGGAATACTTGACTCCTAGGTCCCCCACAGAATAAGGGGCATGCTGTTCCCTGAGTGTTACTGAAATTGTCCAATGCAGGGTTCTTTAGGCGCTTCAGGAGCACTGACTTACACTGACTGCCATTAATCTGGCGTTTCTGGGAGAATGGGGACAGACGTACATCCGTCATCTTTGTGTACTTTGCGGTAAGAGGCAGTGGTTTGAGGCAGTGACCATACGCTGGCCACTTTTGACCGTGGCCCTCCACAAAGCGCAGTCAGACTCAGGACTGGCCCTGGGTCCATTGTGGTGTTTTCTGCTCACGCACTGAGGAGGGAAAAGGGGTAAAGAGCATTAAAAATCCCAGTCCTGGACCTTCGATGACTAACCAGTGTTAGCTGTGGGGGCTCTGCGGGCGAGTGCTTTGTGGGAGCCCAGTGTTTTCCAAAGATGCTATGTTTAAAGAGCTGGATCGCTCTCACACTGATATTCTGGTTTGTTAAACATCCGTCTTTTGTTTTTACATCATCTCCATTTCCCCCCGAATCCTCCCTCCTCTTTCCCAGAGAGTCATCCCATAGAATGGGAATTTTTTAAATGAAAAAGAGAAAAAGGAAGAAAAATTAGCAGAACAGTATATAATACAATATAAAAACAGATGAAATGCTCCACACTTGGGGCCCAAAGAATTGGGGGAGATGCCTTCTCATATCCCTTTTTTGTTATACCTCTTCCTTTGAAGAAGGTGGCTACAGCACCCTTACCCCTTCCTCTTCCCTACTCCCCCCCCGCCCTGCTGCTTACCACCACCCAGGTCTCCACTTCCTTCCTCAGTGAGTTCAGTACCTGGCTTGGAATTTTGTCCACTCCCCAAGTCTTGCCTGCATTCTTCAGCATATGTACTGATTCTCCATCAAATTCCCTGACCACTCAGTTCTTCAGCTTACTTACTTCCAAAGAACTGCCCCTCTCCCCCACCCCTGCCACAAACAATGATGGTCATACCCTTGATCTTGTCATCACCCACAAATGTATCACCTCTGTGTTTAAGAATTCCAAAATCTCCTGGCCATAATCCATTGGCTTCCCACCTTTCCCTCTGATTTCTCTATACAACCCTACTCATCATCCTCACTGTGATCTCTCCAGTTCCTTGACCCCTTGATTCTCTCCCAGGCCAAGTTCCCCACATTGACTACTCACTCCTCCTCATCTTGACTCCTTGGTGATCCAATTAAACTCTATCTTGTCCTTCTCTCTTCAGTCCCTGGTCCCCTCATCACATCACCAGTTATGTCCATCCAAACCTCTTGGATCAGTCCAATTATTCATCACCTTTGCACCTACACACCTGCTCTCAAAAGAAAGTAGAGAAAATCACTCCATCATTCTGCTTGGGTCCACCGCAGATTTATGTTACACAGTCTCAGCTGGGCCCTCACTGCTGCCAGGCAATCCTACCATACCTCCCTCATCAGCTCATTGCCCTACTTTCCACCGCAGCTCTCCCAAATCTTCTGATTCCTTCTCAGATCTCTTCTCTCTTTCCTCTCAGTTGAGAATCTTGCTTTATATTTTACAGAAAAACCGAGGCCATTCATTGTGAGCTCCTTCTTTCCTCTCCCTCATCTCCTACCACTCAAGTGCCTTCTGTCATTTTCTCCTGTCATTGTCTTCAGCCCTATCTCACATGACGAGGTAGCCTTACTCCTTACCCAGGCCAATCCCTGTACCTGCTCAGTGTACCTTGTCCCCTGTTTCTGTCATCACCCCTCCCCCCATTATTTTCAGTCTCTCCTCCTCTACTGGCTCCATCCCTGTCACCTGCAAACATGCCTGTGTATCCTCATCCTGAAAAAGGTCTTTGTTTGACCCCTCTCTCACTGCTGACTGTCATCCTTTATTTCTTCTACCTTTTGTGTCTAAAGTCCTTGAAAAGACTGTCTATACCAGCTGCTTCCACTTTCTCTACTCTCACTCTCTTCTTAACCCCTTACAGTCTGGCTTCTGACCTCATCATTCCACTGAAACTACTCTCTTCAGATTGACCAGTAATCTCTTAGTGGCCAAGTCCAATGGCCTTTTCTCAGTCCTCATGCTCCTTGCCCCCCCTGCAGCTATGGGTCACTCTCTTCTCCTGGATACTCTCTTCTCTCTAGGTTTTTGAGTCACTAGTCTTTCCTCGTTCTCCTCCTCCCTCTCTGACCACTACTTCTTTGTCTCTTTTGCTGGATCCTCCTCCAGGTCGTACCTTCCAACCACAGGTGTCTCTCAGGGTTCTGTCCTGGGCCTCTTCTCCCTCTATGCTACTTCACTTGGGGATCTCATGAGCTCCCATGGATTTAATGACCATTTCTATTCAGCTGATTCCTAAATCTACCCTTCCTGCCCCAGACTCTCTGCCGAGCTCCAATCTTTCATCTCCAATTGCCTTTCAGACATCTTGAACTGGATGTAGACACCTTAAACTCAATATGTCCAAAATGGAACTTGTTATCTTTCCTCCTAAACTCTCTTCTCTATTATGGCAGAGGGTACCCCCATCCTTCCAGTTCCTTAGGCTCCTAACTCGGGAGTGGTCCTGGACACTTCACTCTCTCACTCTTCAGATCCAATATGGTGTCAAGGCTGGTCAGTTTCACCTCTGGACCATCTCTGGTCAATTTCACCTCTCCAGCATCTCTGGTCAATTTCACTTCTTTAGCATCTCTGGTCATTTCACCTCTGAAGCATCTCTGAACCATTTCACCTCAGCAGCATCTCTGGTCTATTTCACCTCTGTAGCATCTTTGGTCGGTTTCACCTCTGCAGCATCTCTGGAACACACCACCCCCTTCTTTCCTTTGATACCGCCCCCAGCCTGGTGCAGGCCTTTATCACCTCACATCTGGACTATTGCACCAGCTGCTGGGCAGGGAGTAGGGGTGGTGTGGAGTGCTTGCGTCAAGTTTCTCTCCACTCCAGTCCATCCTCCAAAGTGATTTTCCTAAAGTGCAGGTCTGACCATGTCATCCTCTACTCAGTAAACTCCAGAGCCTCCCTATTTCCTCTAGGATCAAATACAAAATGCTCTGCTTGGCCTTCAAACCCCTTCATCACCCATCTTTCTCCTTTCTTTCCAATCTTCTTATACCTTACTCTCCCCCATATCTTCTTCAATCCACTAACAGTGGCCTTCTGGCTGTTCCATGAACAAGACCCTCCATCTCTGGGCATTTTCTTTACTTGTTCTCTATAGATGAAATGTTCTCCCTCCTCTGTTCCGGCTACTGACCTCCCAGGCTTCCTTTAAGTTCACATTAAAATCCCACCTTCTACAGGAAGCCTTTCCCATCCTAATTCTGTCACGTTTTTCTCTGCTCATTATCTCCTATTTATCCTGTATATAGTTTGCTTTGTGTATATTTGTTTGAGCCCCTCTAGGGCAGGGCCTGTGCCTGACCCATGGTAAATTGATAAAGGTCTGCATACCCAGGATGGCTGCTAACACAAGTTCTTTGATCTGCTTTTCTAAAGGAAAGGAATTCAAAAAGGGTTAACAGTTTTACTTTAATCAAACATATATGTGTATATATATTTGTGTATATATATGTATATGTATGTATGTATGTGTGTGTATATACATATATGTATGTGTATGTGTATATATATATATGTATATATATATATGTAATTCACTAGATGCATTAATTGGGTTGAGCAGCTTTTCAGTATCATGTAAGCTATGTTATCTTTATGATTATCTTTGGTAAAGAACTCATCTTCCCCGAGCTTTGAGAGGTTTGTGATCAGTTTCTCTTCTCATTTTTTAATAGTGTGATTTTTCATATTCAGGTCACGGAGCCATGGAGCCTTGCCTGTTTATGGCGTAGAATGTTGCTCTCATCCCAGTTTCTGCCAAACTGTTTTCTAGTCATTCCAACATTTCTCATCAAATGGGAAATTTCCTTTCTTAACTAATTTATGTTTTCAGGTTTATCGAACATTTTTTTCTTGAATTCTCTTATTTATATTTCCCCCGACTGTTCCTTGAACAAGGCCTTCATCTCTGGGCACTGTCTAGTTCGTTCCATTTATCTGTTTCTGTTTTTTAGCCAGATGGCTGCTGTTTTATAATATGTTTTGACATCTGGAAGTGCCATTCCCCTTCATCCCTCCTTCTTTTCATAATTTCCCTTGATAATCTAGATCTATTGTTTTTCCAAGTGAATTTTGTTATTATTTTATTAAATTCTGTAAAGTATCCCTTTGATAATTTGATTATTATAGCGCTAAAACTGTAAATTAACTTTGGCACTCTTCATTTTTATTATATTGGTATGGCCCAGGCATGCACATTGAATATTTCTCTAGCTATTTAAATTATTCTTTATTTCCTTAAGGAGCACTTTATAATTGAAACTAGTATTGAATGTCCTTTAGTAACTTGATTCCCCAATACTTTATACGTTTTGGAGTTATTTTGAATGGGATTTCCCTTAATTGCCTCTTGGCTTTAATGCTGTTGATTTTTGTGGTTGTTCTTTTTGACCTGTGGCTTTGTGGGATCCTTGTCTCAGTAATTGCTGGTCGATAGTTTTGTCTCCTCTTTGCCCACCTTTACACTTTAATTCTTTTCTCTTTTTGCTGGTGTTGCTGGCATTTCTAGAATTACGTAGTGGGGAGAAAGGAGTTTGTAGCTTCGGTATAAAAGCCAAGTTACTAAACCAGATGCAGGTGCTTAAGGAGGCTGCTGGAAAGTATAAAGAAGACAAGAGGAAGGGGCAGTGTAATGGGGAAGTGAGGGGGGGATCACATGGGGAGTTCATAATGTTCTGGATAGACTGTTGACCCTGTGATCCTCAGCCAATGGGGAAACCGGAGGGAAATAAGAATTGGGACTAGAGAATAAAAGCTGTACACTTGTCTCCTGGGCTGAGAAAAGCCCTTCCTGCCTCCTGGTGTGATAACGGGGTGCTTGCCCTGCACTGGGGATGCTGGACAGTTCCTTCCCAGCTCCTTCATGTTGCTTGGTTTCACATAGATCTTTTTCTTCCAGACCCTAAGCAGGGCATTCCAAGGTTTGTCTGTTTGCTTTTAGTCATCAGGAGCCTTGTGCCTTGTCCTGGTCTTTTTCTGAAGCTGTGGGGGGCCCAGCCCTGGCCAGCTTTTAATGAGGCTGGTTTGCTGCAGTGCTAGGTCTGGGGCCAAGGGCGCCCAGTTGGACAAGTTGCCACCTGTTTGATGGGATTCTGTTGAAAAATCTGGATGTTCTGCCTCCCAGTTTTGCTTTATTTTCTTGTGGTTTAGGCAACAGCTCTGTATTTGCCTCAAGAGAAGTTGGGTAGGATGCTTTCTTTCTGTTTTTTAAATTTAATTTAATTAATTTAATTGTTTAATTGACGTTAATTTTCCTGTGCATCTGTTGGGCCTGGGTGTTTTTTCCTTTGGTAGTTCACTGGAGCTAAAGTTCTGTTTCCTCAGTGAAACTGGATTATTTAGGATCTCTGTTTGGTCTTTTGTTGGCTTGGGTCTTTTTGTCTTTTTTTCTTTTTTCTAAATGTATTCTCTATTTCTTTGGTGTTCTCAGTTTTGGTAACATATAATTGTGTTTAGTGGGTTCTGATCTTTTTTTCTTCTGGATTTATTGTGATTTCAGTTTGATCACTTGCTATTTTGTTGATTTAATTTTTCTATCTGTGTTTTTATTAGGTTAACTAAAAGTTTTTCTCTTTTGTTAAGTATATGTTTTTAGGGATATTATTTACCCGCCCCACCCCCCAGGACTGCTTTAGCTGCATCCCAGAAATTTTATTATGTGGTTTTGTCATCATCGTTGTCTTTTACATGATTGCTATTGTTTCTGTGATTTCTTCTTTGACCCCCTCGTTATTTCAGATTCCATCGTTAAGTCTTTGTTCAGGACTCTCTTTTGTCTGTGCTTCCTGAAGCGCACACTCTTGTTATTACAGGATAATGTCTACTGTTTCTGTTACTATTTTTTACCGTTGTTTGCAAGGTTTCTGTGCTCTGAGAAGTGGTTAGTTTTTGTCAAAATGCCATGTGGTGCGGAGAAGCGCACGCATTCTTCAGAGTCTCATTTGGAAGATGCCATAAGTCTTTTAGATCTAGTTTCTCCAGTAAGTTTAATTCTATATTTTCCGCTTTTTCTTTTAATAGTCTCTAAAATGGGTTAAATTATTTCCTCGCTTGTCTTTTCTTGGTTGTATTTATGTTCCCTTTTTGTGTTTCTGTTGTATGGGTGATTGCAGTTGTAACAGGCTGCTCTCACCTGGACTTTTCATGTAGGAAGGCTTCCGGTGCTTCTTTCTTTTTAATGCTGATGATGAGGCGCAGGTTGGTGCGGCAGGTCATTTTGACTTGTGACTTGAGCCCTTTTGCTTTGCTCTGCTCACTCAGGTAGTTTTTGGCAGGTGCAGAAGAGTTTTGTGTTACTGGATTCTCTTTTTGTTCTGTTTGGAAGCCCCCCTCCCACCTCCCCGTAGAATTTGTTCGCTAATAGAATGATTACATTTGAACCTCCCCCCACCTTAGACTTACAGCACAGGGTTTTTTCCTGGAGGCTTCCTGTGTATTCCTTGGCCTTGGGGCTTTATTTTCACTGTTCAGAAGTCCTGGGATGTTTCCCTGAGGGCCTTCTTCCATGGCAATGAGGTTTTTGACTTGTCTCATTTTGTCATCCCTCCACAGCTGGACTCCAGGATCTCTCAGTCTTGTGCAAGGAGACCATGGGCCCTCTTTGCTTCTCTTCTTGAGGGCCCTCCCATTCTGTGGAGCCACATTTCCCATTCATTCTCTCATCGAAGTCTTTGAAGTGACTTACCAACTCTGGTTCCAGATTTCTGCCTTGAAGCACAGGAATTCTGCCAGTTTGTTCCCTTGGAATGGTGTTCAGGATTCAGATTTTTCTCTTGAACCATTTGGAAGCACCTGACTGTGACTTGATGTTCTTTTGGGCATCCTCCCTGTCTTCCATGCCACTAAGGCTGGGGTATCTCAGTTATTAAAGGATATTTGTGGTTGAGACGCCTTGGTGGCCACCTCTCCTTTCCTGTTGACTATTGGCTTGTGCTCTGGGTTTTTTAATGAGTTTTCTTCCTTCTTTATTCTCTAGCGGTTGCCTACTTTTCTGAATCTTTTCCCTTTGGTGGGCTCCAGGGGATAGGCCTCAAAGCTTCACCTCCGCCTCTTTCCTCTTAGGGGGATTCACTCTTCACTGGCCTCAGTCAGTGGGGGATGACTGACCTGACCCAGCTGGCTGAGAGTCACCTTTCCTTCAGACCTGGCCCATTTCCCCAGGTTCTGTAGCTCTCTGCCTGAGCACGGCTGCTTCAGGCTCAGTGCAGGCCTGCCTTCCTATATGTCCCCCTTCATCACAGGTGACTGCATGGATTTTAGGTCCAGCCCTCATTGCCACTGCTGAGTGCATCCCAGAGCCCAGAATGGAGCTAGTTTGTTAAACCCTGGCCCTGCTGGCAAGGCTGGGGAGTGCTCGGTGAGAGCAGAGTCTGCTGCTGAGTTCTGAGATTGTTTGCTTGTTGAGCTTGTGGGCATCTTGGCCTGTGGAGACGGTCACGTCATTCTTTGGGGGAGTTTTGGAGAGTTGGTGGGGTTCATCCCATTCCTTCATCCCACTGATAACCTGACTTGGAAGTTCCCCATAGGGACGTTCTCACAGTCAGTAGAACCAGATAACAGTAGGAAGCTACAGGTAACTGGTAGGATGGCTCATTCATTCAGCTGCTGATTCTGCGCACAGTAGGCCAGGCACTGGACGGAAAAGACACAAGCCTGAATGAGTGAGCATGGAGTGTTTTCCAGTAGGATCAGGGCACACTTCATGTAGAAGGTGGGACTTGAACCTTGAGGGAAGATGGAATTGCTGAGGGTCAGAGATGAGGAGGGAGAGCCTTCCTGGCATGGAGGGCACTCTGTGCAAAGGCATGGAGATGGGAGATGGACATTTGTATCTAGAACACAGAGTGCAGGAATGAGGTCAGGGCCATGAGAGCCAGAATGAGCCTGGAAGAGTCCTCTTGGCTTGGGGCACGGCCAGGTGAGCCTTGAAGAATGGCCATTTAGCAGTTGCACAGAGATGCTGCTGGGATAATCTAGGTGGGTGTTGAGGAGAGAGGGGGCCCCGTGGAGAGAGGACAGCAGTCAGACTGACAAAAAGTTGGCAGTAGATAGGCTTTAGAAGGTGAGGGAGATGAAGAAGGCGTCGGAAAGGTGGCATCCTATCTGGGTGATGGAATCGGCGGAGGTTTCTGCAGCAGCAAGGATGTTGGAAGAGGAGCTGGTGTCTGAGGAGAGAGGAGGACTTCTCAGTCTTTGGGTGCTCTGAGTTAGGGTTGAAATGCTCCATTGTCAGTTGGTGCTCTGGGACTGGAGATCAGGGTGAGCCTGGGCCTTCATGTGTCTGAGCATCGTCAGTGCTCATTGGCAAGGCCTCGCGAGGGCCCAGAACAGAGCCTTGGGGGATGCCCATGCATGGGATCAAATGTGGGGGTCATCTGATGCCGAAGCAGTCAGGCATGGATCAGGAGAATCAGCAGAGTGGTTTCGGGAAGGCCTCTCTGAGTGGGGGGGTCAGCAGTGTCAGATGCTGGGGAGCGTGGGGGGTGGCAAGAAGGATGAGGGCTGAGAAGAAAGCATCCCATTTCCTACTGAGAGATCGTTGTCCACCTGGCAGAGCCATTTGAATTGAGATAGAGAAGTGAGGGGAATGTGATGAGAACAGAAGGTTCTGAAGGGGAAGAGAACCATAGGCCGCTCAGTTGAGGGGGCTGGTGGGGTTGGATAGGATGGGAGCTTGGGCATGGTGGTCAGCAGCTTAAAGCAGTCAGAAGGCCGAGTTCTCTGGAGCAGGCAAGCAGCCTTTTATTATACATCATGGTGGACAGAAAGGCAGAAAGAGATGTTTCACAGGGCACTTGACCGTCTGGTCTTGCAGAGAGTGGGCGTCATTGCGATGCACAGGTAGGAGGTAGAGGAAGATGAGGCTGTGGGCATGCCAAGGAGAGGCTCCATGCCAGGGTGGGAGATGGAGCCCCTGAAGGGGTCACTGAATCCCTGAGTCATGGGAGCATGGCCACATGCTCTCTGTGGGCCTGCGTGTTTTCCTTTTAAGGATGAACATTCTTGTTTTCTTTTGACTGAAGGTAGTGCTTATGGGAGTGTGCTGAGCTCATTTTTATAAGGACATTGAAAGTTACATGTGTAGAATTTGAGAAATGTTGGTTAAATGTTGGTCATCCTTGGTTCACAGTGAAAATGAAAGCGTCATTTTCTGAATCTGTCCTGTTGCCTGCAGCTTGTTGATGGCCAGAGGCAGATGCACGAATTCCTTGAGAAACTTCAACTGGATGCAGGTGAAAAATCTGTGCCAGGCGGATTCTGAGGAGGAGCAAGTCAAAGTCTCGGCAACAATTGAAACAGTGAGTAAAGAGCTGCTGCCTGTGTGGGAGAGCTGGCCAGAGCCAGTCCCCCTTTCTGGAGAGTGACGGCTCGGGGCGGGGAGCCCTGTCCTCGGCCTCAGCCTCGGCTCCCTGACTGCACAGGTGAGCCAGGGCTCTTGGTGGTCTGGCAAAGTCACAGAAGGGGGGTTGTCTTCCGGAGTCTTCCCATTTGAAAATCTCCTGTACCTGTCATTAGAATTCTCTAGAAAATATTTAGCCCCTAGTTTTCAGAATCTAAAATCTAGAGTCTTGGAGGTCTCTGGTCACTCAGAGATGTTTCTTCATTCGTCTGGTTTTAACAAACTGAGGCTGTGAATTTCCAGGCCTTCTCCTATTTCATGAATTGTGAAATATTTCATGATTTCTTGGGTTTAGGGGAAAAGGCAAATTCAGAGACCTGTTGAAAGCCAGTGCGTTTGTGAGGCTCCAGGAAGTGGATTGTTTTGGGTTTCCTTTTCATACTAACTCTTGATACTTGTTCCCCCAGATCCTTGTGAAACCGATCCTTCTTGGATAAGATATTTCTCAGAAAACTTCTGATTTGCCAGGATTTGTGTAGAATAGCCAGGTGCTGTTTTCTGAGGACTTGTGTCCTGCACAGTCCTTCCCATACAGTGGGAGGGCTGTCCAGGAGAGAGCGCTCCATAGCAGGCCTTCTGTAGAGGCCAAGCCAACTTCCCAAGCCTCAGTTTCCCCATCTGGCAGTGGAGGGGTTCAATGAGATGATCTCTAGGGTCCCCTCCAGCCCTTATTCCTTGTCTATAAAATGGGGGTTGGGTGGGGGAGGAAGTGTGGTGAGCCAGCTTCTTTGGGCTCTAAAATTGGAAGATTCTCTCGAGTTAGTGTGAGCCTTTTCTCCCTCTCTCCACCTAAAAATCAATTTCACAAACTCCCCAGGTTACAAGTCTGTGTCCTTTTGTTTGGGATCATAAAAACTTTGAACATTTTTCTTTCATTTTCTCCCTTTTGGGTCAACGTTAATTCCTTAGTCCTTGATTAAAGGGAGTTTGGGCAGACTCTGCAGTTTAATGCTGGCCTAGGGGGTGGCGTCCCAGATTGAGAAGCCCAGATTTCAGATTTGAAAGAGAGCACTTTGAGATGGGGTAACCTCTGTAGTGTAGTTCAGAGCTGGACTGACAGCTGTGACCAGGCGTTCCTTCCATGTGCACCTGGGCTCCCCACCGTGGCATCTTGCTTTCTGCTGGCCCTATGTGGCCCGGGGGGCCTGGTTATGCCCAGTCTTTTATTCACCTGTTTTTCTGTTTCAGATGCTGTTGGACATTAGAATCAAGGCTATCAAGGAATTGGGCTTACAGGAGGAGCTGGGTGGGTGCATTTTTAGATGTGTTTCAGGAGGGGGGGTGGGGCGCAGGCTTTGACAGATGCAGAGATGAATGTCAAGCCAGGAAGTATCTTGGGGGAGCAGGTGAGGACCCTGGGGGGTGATGGTAGCTGAGTCTCCAAGGGCATGGGAAAGGGGGGTGCTTTGACAGTGACTGGCTCCTTCCAGTGGGTTCTCTGACTCTCCCACACTTGACCTGCCTTTCTTGGTTTGTCTGCCTCCAGTTGATAACAGCTGCTTGAGGCTGATCGATCGGAATGGGCAGCTGCTCTCTCCAGGTAGGTGGGTTCTCATTTGCCGTGGCCTCAACCCGTGGCTGCCCTTGTGGAGGGTGGAGGGAGGCTGTCTTTGTGGTGAGCTGGACGTGAGGTTGGAGGGTGGTTCGGCTGAGTCTTTGGTAACTCCTGGGACACTCCACCGGCTGGGGAGTCCAGCCCCTTTTTATAGATGAGGAGACAAGTTTCTAAAGTGGGATGTGAACTGGATTCTTGCTGAATTCAGATCTAGCACTCTGCCATTCTCACTTCAGTTTCCTGAGGTTTATTGCTTTGGTCCTCCCTGGTGTCCTCAGGGCTCAGGGGACAGGCCGGCTGTACTTGGGCCCTGTCTCCTTCATGCTCAGTCCATTCTTCATGGGGATAAATGGGACCAAGGTGTGACATCCTCAAGGACCTCCCAGGGGGGCCAAGCAGAAGAGTCCCTGCCTAAGTTCACCTTGCTTGACTTCCAGAGAGGTCTGTGCAAAGTGTTGCTAAGATCCATGGCCTGATCTGCCAAAAGCTTCCCTTTCACTGCACTGACTGGCCTCGGGAAGGCTCTTGGGGGCCGTTTCTCTCGCTTGTGTGCGCTGCTCTTGGCCAGCTCACGCCAACCTCTCAGCTTCCTCAACCTAGGATTTAGGGCCCGTTGTGATCTGAATTGGGCCTAACTCTGCTGCCCCCTCTGTTAATTGGACCTCTGACCCAGTGAGCTACTTCCCACCTCTGGGCCTCCCCTAGGCCATTCCCTAGAGCGAGAGGATGAGGGCATGTGGGCACATATGCATCCACACCCATGCACATGTGCACACGCACACACGTGTGTGCACACACCTACTGTTAGTCCTCTCTTTCTGAGGAAGTCCTCTTTGTCTCAGGCTCTGCTCTGTGCCACATCTTCCAAGCCTTTCTGACTCCCTCCCCATGGCTGCTTTTTCTCCAACTTCATGTTGCTCATTGCACTGGGTCTGACCCTCAGACTCCCATTGGCAGTGTAAGGAAGGCACCTCTCACTGAGGCCATTCTGGACCAAGACACCTCCTGCCTCTCCCTTCTCCCCTCCTGAGGACAGGCTGGCCATTCCCCTTCCTGACTCCGAGCCCCAAGCCAGACACGGACAAACTTTAGAATTGTGGGATGCAGGAGGCTCTGGACCGTCCTGACTGCCCTCCTCCCTGCCCTCAACCATCGGTGGCTGTGTCTCTGCCTGCCAGTCTGATGAGAGGCTCAGCCTCCTGAAGGCAGGCCCAGATTTAGCTCTGGGGCCTTGCTGAGGATCTCCTTCCTTAGCCTCTGGTCAAATTGAATCGGATGCTGCACCAGTCTTTAATTTCCTTTGTTCTTCAGTAGAGAGAGACTGTTCTTTTGGCGAAGGACCCTGGGCCTCCGGGCCCTGCCCCAGCTCAGTCCTGGGGGTACTCCTGAGCCCATTGACCACAAGGCTCCTTCTGGTTCAGTCTTGTGAGTCCCACAGGGTCCTGAAGCCGGGTCGGCCTGCTCATCATGTCCATTGATGTCTTTGCAGTGCCGGAACATTACACTGTGGCCGAAGCAGAGATGGAGATGGGCAGTTTGCTGGGGCTGTGTCGTGGCAGAGCTCCGACTTCCTCCCAGGTAACGCGGTATTGCGCAGAGGTCCTGACCCTGTAGCGTTGGGGCTTGTGTGTTTATGTATGTGCATGCGTGTGTGCATGTGTGTGTCAAGGGTGTGTATGTGCATATGCATGCGTTCAGGGTGGGGGGAGGCGCTCCTGTGGCCAGCCCTGCAGACACGTTGATTCTTTTTGGGAGCGTTATCCGCCTGGCTTTTCGTCTCTCCTGGGGCACATCGGTGGTCCGAGCTCACAGCAGCCCCTCGATTCCAGAGTCCATTTTTGCTGTTGTTCTCAGCTTGAGTAGGGGGTTGTTAGTTACCCTGTGTTCTCCCCCTCTCCTCCTCAAGCCTCCAGACTTGTCCCAGGCTCTCATTAGGACTCAGCCTCTTTCAGGGTCCCGGTCCAGGGTCCATGAGAGCTGGGGAAGGACAGTTGGCCACCAGGCCGCTTTTCTAGGAGGTCAGGGGGTCATGCCGTACATCTGTCATCCCTTGGGAAGATGGTGGGCCACAATCTGATCGGATCGGGCAGCCCTGGGAGCCCTTGGCCTCAGCTTGTTGGCCTTTTCCAGCTCTTCCTGTTTTTCCTGGTGGGCAGTGACTTAGAGTCTGGCCTGACGATGGAGATCATTGTGGAGTCAGCGATCTCTTTGAGCGAAGTAAGTGACAGCACCCCCACCCCAAGGAAGGCTGGGCTGTCTGCCCCAAGAGTGCACTGGCCTTCCCAGTGGAGGGCAGGGGAAGGTGGGGGGGGGTGGCGCCTAGGCCAGAGGCCCCGGGCGGCTGCGGAGGTGGAGGCTGAGGCTGAGGCGTACTGCCTGGGCCTCTGAGAAGGTGGGCCTGCGGAGAAGGCCAGCCACATCTTCCCAGGATCCCACTAACCTGAAGCATAACTTCTCTGTGCATTTTTTTACTTAGTGTTTGAAGAAGATGCTGGAGAAAGCTGGTCTGCAAGGTCAGTGACCCCCATGGTTTACCACCTTTTCCTCGCTGTCCTTCCCAAGCCCCTTTGGGCCTGTTTCCCATGCTCTTGGGCAATGTTTCTTCGGACTTCTTTGGACTCCTTGAAGATTGAAGGCACCCAGTAGATAGATGGTATTTGAGGGGAAAGAACAAAGAACAGGCTTGGACTGCTCCCTGCTGCTTGTCCCACGTCCGTGAAGTGGGAACAGTAGAGGTGGCCAGTGTGAGTCCTGGTATGAGGGCCTTGTGCTTCCAGTGTGAGAGCTGAGGGGAAGGTTAAGGGCGAGAGCCCTGGGAGGGCCCGGGGAAGCAGGGACCTCATTTTAGAGATGTCTGTGTCCTCTGTGTCTGCACATCCTGTGCATCCCTTGTCCGAGTCTTTGTCACGGAGGACCCACCCAGTGTGCAGGGGCACGGGAGTGGAGGATTCTGGCCGCCTCCTAGGACCTGCCCGGCATTTCTTCCTGACACACCTTCTTTGACGATGCCCTTGTCTCTTGTTCTTCAAAGCTTCCACTTGGCTTGGTGGGCTGCACCCCACATGTCCATCACCTTTGCCCTCTGAGTGACTCTCAGTCTTAGTTCTTTGGAGATCATCGTATTATGCAGCTCAGAGATGGACGGCAACACAGCAGGCTACGTGATTTGATTTATCTTTCCTTCTTTTAAAAATTATTTTTATTTATTTCATTATGTCCCAGTTACTTGTAAAAAAATTTTAACTGTCATTTAAAAAATATTTTAAGTTCCAGATTCTTTGTCCCTCCTGCCCCAGCTCCCTCCTTGAGAATGCAGATGATTTGATTTTGATTATACACGTGAGGTCATGCAGAGCATTTCCGTATTAGCCATGTTGCAAAAGAAAACGCACAGTAACAAAAACATAGAATTAGACTTCAGTCTGTGCCCAGAGCTCCCCGGTTCTCTCTCTGGAGAAGCACAGGAGAACATTTTCCATCATGGGTCATTGGGAATTGTCTTGGTCAGAGGAGCTGAGACTTTCACAGCTGATCATCCTTAGAGCGTTACTGATACTGTGTAGTGTTCTCTGGGTTCTGATCACTTCACTTTGCATCAGTTTGTATAAGTTCTCCCAGGTTTTTCTGAAACCATCCTGCAAAATAACATTCCATTACAATCTTATCACCCATTCCCCAATTAGTCAATTAATCGGAAGTCCCCTCAATTTCTAACTCTTTGCCACCACAAAAAGAGCTGCTATGATATTTTGTACCAATAGGTCCTTTTTCCTTTCCTTTGACAAGGTGCAGACCTCGGGGTGATGCGGCTGGGTCACAGGGGCCTGCGCCATCTTCTAGCCAGAGCGGCTCCGTCACCAGCGCATGACTGTCCCAGCTCTTCTGCACGCCCTCTAGTGTGACTTCTTTCCCTCGTCTGTCATGGGGGCCTGTCTGGTGAGCACCAGGCGCGGCCTCAGAGCTGGTTTAATTTGCATTTCTCTGGTCAGTTGTGATTCGGGGCAGTTTTTGTGTGGCTGCTGATAGTTTTGATTTCTTCTTTTGAAAAACTTCCCATTGATCAATTGGGGAAAGACTCATCTGTATAAATGTGATTCAGTTCCCTTTGTGTTTGAGAAATGAGGACTTTAGCAGAGAAACTTCCTGGAAAAATTTCCCCCAGTTTCCCGTTTTCCATCTAATTTTGACTGTGTTAGTTTTGTTTGTGCCAAAAGCGTTTTAAGTTCCTGTGATCACAACTACCTGTTTTACTTGCTGAAATCTCCTTTGTCTCTCTTTTGGTCATAAACTCTTCCCTTAGCCATAGACTGGCAGAGCACGTTTCTCTACATTCCCCTATTTTATTTAGGACGTGACCCTTTCTGTCTAGTCCATGTCTCCACTTTTACCTCATCTTGGCAGGTGGTGGGAGATGCTGGTCTGTGTTTAGTTTCGGCCAGACTGCTCTCCCGTTTTCCCGGCGATTTCTGTTAGGTGGGTGAGTTCTTACTGCCAGAGCTCAAATTTAAGGTTTTCTTTATCTCTAGATTAACATGGTGATTTGTTGTGGCTGACTCCTTTCAGTCACGTCCAGCTCTCTGGGACCCCATTTGGGGACTTTCTGGCGAAGATACTGGGGTGGTTTGCTGTTTTCTTCTCTAGCTAATTTTACTGATGAGGAAACTGAGGAACAGGGTTAAGAGACTTGGGCAGGATCATAGAGTTACTTAGTTTCTGAGGCCAGATTTGAACCCGGGACGATACGTCTTCATGACTTCAGGCTGAGGGCTTTGTCCACTGCACCACCTGTAGCGGTCATTACTTCTGTGCCTTGTGGACCAGATCTGCTCCACTAATTCTTCATTCCGTGTCTTTGCCTTAGCCGATTGTTTTGATGGTCCCTGCCGTATAAAGTCTGAGACCCGTACAGTCGGGCCGCTCTCCTTAACCTTTCTTTCACTGATTCCCGTGATGTTCTTGACCTTTTGTTCTTGCAGATGAATTTTGTGACTGTTTTTCCAGCTCCGTGACATAATTCTTGGGTAGTTTGGCACGGCAATGAATAAGGAAATTAACATAGGTGGAATTGTCACTGTATTGGCCGAGAGTTTTTTTCCAGTTGTTTAGCTCAGACTTTATTTGTGTGAAAAGTATTTTGTACGCGCGTTCTCACGTTCCGGCTTCGTCTTGTGGGCCCGCTCCCAGGTGTTTCGTGTTGTCTGTAGTTGTCCTTTAAATGGCATTTCCCTCTCTCTCTTCCTGTTGGGTTTTGTTGGCAGCTTAGAGAAATGCCGATGATTTATTTCTGTCCCACATCTTTGCTGAAGTTTATTATTTTAGCAAGTTTTTTAGTTGATTCTCTAGGGTTCTCTAGGTTTGCCATCATATCATCTGCGAAGCGTGATAGTTTTGTTTCCTCGTTGCCTATTCTGATTCCTTCAGCTTCTTTTTCTTCTCTTATTACTACAGCTAGCATTTCTAGTGCAGTACGGAATAATAGTGCTTCACCCTGACCTTACTGTTGTAAAATGGCCTTTCGACAGTGCTAAGTCATATGCTTTTCCTAATCCACGAGTAAGCCCAGTGAAATTTGCTATTCTCCACATCTTTAAGTTAATTGGAAAGTGATCAGGATGCTGGTCCAGCCTCTTCCTCCCTAGCAGCCCTCATGAAGGACACCCTTGATTCAGGTGAAGGTGAGGGACAGAGAGATTTTGTGGCAGGAAGTCATTGCTGTTCTCTTGATCATGTCTTTATCCCTTCGGTATCCTCCCTTTCCTCCACATTCTTGTATGTCAGCCCCTTGGCATCCAGGGTCTTTGGGGTGCGCTTGCCACTGAGGGTCAGGGGTGGCCTTTATCAGGAAGTTTCATTTGAACCCTGCCTTCCAAGAGGACGAGGTGGGGTGGGAGCAGGAATGTTAGTAATAGGAGGCTAAAGTGCCAGGTACATCCTGGGAAGACTGTGCGATAAGCCTGTAGTGTTAGACTGGAGTCCGATTGGGAAGGGCAAGAGGGAAGGAGCCCCTGAAGTTTTTGAGTGTGGGTGATATAGTCAGGCCTTTCTTTATGACTCTCACTTGGGCAGCTCTGGTGGGTGTTGGAAAGGGGAAAGACTTGAGTCAGGGTGCCCAGTTAGGACTCTGTTGTGCAGGCAAGAGGTAACGAGGGCCTGTGCTGAGGCGGTGGCTAGATAGATGGAGAGAATACATGGGAGACTCTGATTGAATTGGAGAAAGATGAGGCCTCGTTGAACCTGGCTGATGGGATAAATGGGGGTGTCCCCAACAGAACAGGGAAGCAAGGATGAGGGAAAGGAAGAGAGTTTTATTTTGGGGGCATCCATTTGGAATGTCTGGTAGATACCTGGTGATGGGAGACTGGAAGGTGGGAGAAAAACTTGGGTTGTGTTTATAAATATGAAAGTTTCATGGGTGACAGCTGACCTCATGGGAGAGCAGCAAGGACCCGGGCCGGACCTTTGGGCTACACCTCCGCACAGAGGAAGGTTTGAGGAGAACCAGGAGAGAATTCAGTTGTGAACTAGAGGAAGAGTTACTCAGGTTAGGGCAGGGCTTTTTGACCTTTTTGTATGTCCGGGTCCCCACCTGGTGCAGCAGGTCTGGGGTAGTCTACAGACCCCTTCCTTCCTCAGAATCATTTTAAATACATAAAGTACATGAGATTACAGAGGAACCCAGTTGTATGGACATCCAATCTATTCTGTTCTATCTTTTTGACAAAGCTCCAGAGCCCATGGGGGTGGGGAGTGCTGAGCTGGGTCAGATGCCGTGGAGTCTTCACAAGAGTGAACACTGACAGTGAGAAGCCAAGAGCAGGTGGGGTGGCCAGGAGGGGCTGGAGGTCACCATGAAAAGCCAGATGCTAGCTTCCTGGTGGCCCAGTGTGTCAGGGGCTGGTCGTGGAAGGGAAGTTTGTTGGCAGTAGCCCCAAGGAAAGAGAGAGTTGAGTGGCCTGTGGACACAGGGTGTGTGGGGATGCTGCAGAGTACCTCTGGGGCTTCCCCTGTGTGCTGTCCTGAGCTGGGCTGTGGGCCTAGCTGTCTGTAGGTGGCACAGTCATCTCCTCCCAAGACCCCATGATTCCTACTGCAGCAGCCAGGTCGTCCTCAGTGCTCAGTGCTCAGGCAAGTCTGGTGTCATTCCCACCATCTTTTGAAGAAAGAAAGGTTTGTGAAGGCAGCTTCCAGATTGAGCATCTGCTCTGCTTAGGCAGGAGAGCCACCACGCCACGGCGTCCTTCCTGGGCTCAGTGCTGATGCCAGGCTTGCCCAGATGCCCGTCTCAGGGGCTGTGTTTCTGCCTCCATTGATCCTCAGTAAATGTTCCTCATTTCCCCGTTGGTCTCTGGATTGTTCACATGCTCATGATGATGGCGGCATCACGATGGTCACCCCTCTCAGGCTCTCCGACGTGATGTCATTGGTTTTCACAGCCAGCCTGTACGGTGAGTACTCTGGGACACAGCTGGCCCTCTGAAGCTGTGGCTTGTCGCTGGCGCCCCAGCCCCTCGGTGGGAGGCTCGCTCCCCCAGGCAGGTGTGGAAGAGTAAAGCTCCTAGAGGGCAAAGATGGCACTTTTTGGCCTTTAATCCCGGGGCAGAGTGGTCACTTACCAAGTGTTTGCTGATAGACTCAAAGCCCTGGCCTCTCCTGTACACACTACACACAGTTTTCTTCTGGGAGCAGGCTATCCAGATGCTGGCCTCCAGCCCCATCTCTCTGCATCATGATGTTATCTCTGAGTTCAAATTCCCTTCTTGTATCAGGAGATCTGGCTTACCTTGTTTGCCATTTTGCATTGATCTCCGACACCATGTTTTCGGTCAGGGTCTCTTTCCTTGGGTCAGGTCTCCTGGAAATACCCATTTCCTTGCAATCAGCATTCTTCTCCCAGTGCTAGGCCCACATCTCTCTTTGGTGTTTGGCATGGTTCACACTGGCAGTTTTCCCCCTCATCTTCCATTTTCATTTTAAATCCTCCATGGCCATGTTCATAAGACATGCACACATGTTTTTCCTGGTCCTGGTTTGCCATTCATCTCTGGCCAAGAGCTTGCCATTCTTTTTAACTGTGGCCCAGAAATCCAAATCCTGCACTCAGACTGGCTTACCCCAACTGCACCTTCTACTTTGGGGCATCTTCCCTCCTTTTCTCTTTGCACCGAGTTGAGCTTTACTGTCTTCTCTTGGCAGTGAGCAGATTTCTTAGAGACCCAGGTGCCATTGAAGGCTTCTCCTGGCTGTTGTCCAGAAGTCTCCAACCCTCCCGGTCTCAGCCACTTTGCCCCCTTCGTCACCTTTTTACTCTTCCTCCTATCTTGCCTCTTGCCTGTCCCCAGTGATTTGATATACCTTCCTTATTTATGTCTGCTCACATATAATTCATTAATTTTTATAGCATGCAGCAACATGTGTGGCATTTGGTCAGAGGCCTGGAACTCCCTGTGCAGGGGCTGAATTAAGTGCTGGGAGGACACTCATGGACTCTTCCCACTCACTCATTCGTGTTGGAGGAAAGGGGATGCATTTGGCAGTCTCGCCAGGGTCCGATGTGTCCATCAGTGCACCAGCTGGTGCCCCATTTGTGCTGCATTTGATCAAAGAATGTTGCCTCTTGATGAACGCCCTGATAACTTATGACCCTCTAGAATTCCTTCATCCAGATTTTTATTTTGTCATAGGTGATTCATGGCATTTGCGAAAAGTCGATTGGTGCTTTGAAGCTGGAGAGCCTTTAAATGAGGAAGTAAGATGTTTTTCTCATTAATTTGTATTTCCCCAAATGGTTAACTATCTTGTACTCTGTGATCCAAGTGTGGCTTTGCCCTCCTTGTGAGCAGGGGGCCGTTCTACTGGCACTGGGGGTGGTCATTGGCAGGCGGGAGTTGTCCTCAGGGCTCAGCCGCTCACTAACTAGGTGACCCTGAACATGTCCCTAATGTCTCCTAGCCTGTTTTCTCATCTATAAAATTCGATTGGGGATTAATGCTACTAATCTAACTAATTGATTGCTATAGTACTCGATGTTTCCACAGCTGACCTCTAAGGCTCCTCCTGTCTCTCAGATTTGGTGGTTCATGGTTTTAGAGATGCTTAGGAAGAGAGAAACTTTGAAGTATTCTAGAAGCTGCACAGTTTAGAGCATTCCAAAGACCTCCTGTTGTGACAGGGAGAATTTCAGTCAGCCCTCCTAGTCTTCCTTTTGACATGCAGGGCACGTCTTGATCTTAGACCCAGAAAGGCAGGAGGCATTTGAGCCACTGATGGAGGGAAGGAGCAAGGGAGCCAGCATTTCTGAAGCTCCTACTGTGTGCCAGGCACTCTGGGGAGTGCTTTACAGATGATATCATGTGATAATTGATGAGCTGGCAGAAAGAATGCATCGTCAGTGTCTGCTGCCCAAACCCTCTATCCTGGGGCATGGGACACATCCTCTCAGGCCTTGCAGGAGTGTTTGCTTCAGCTAGCAGGCCACAGAGGCAGGGGCCAGCCATGCTTAAGGCATCTGAAGAAGTGATCTTGTTTCTTTGGGGTCTTTAGAGGGATGATGTGCTGAATTGAAGGTCATTCTCGATACTGTTAGGGCCCAGAAACCTAGATGGCCATTCCCACTGGGGCTTTCCAAAAGCAGGTGTCCAAGGGTTCCTATTCTCCCCAGCCTTCCCCTGTCCATCTTCTGCTTGGCTCATACTATTAGATGACCCGCTGAGAGATAACCAGTGCCCAAGCACCTTGCTCTGGCTGTTGGGTAAGAGCCCAGAATTCCCTCACAGGCAGAGCCATTTGACCCCCATTCCCCAGAGGAGCAAAGGGACCTTGTTCTGAGGCTGCTCTGCCAGGACCCCACAGCCTGTATTATAGGGATACTTTATCCCGACTCGGGGTTATTGAAAACAACAAAGGCTTGGGCGTGTCCATGCTCTGGCCTGTCTCCTCCGTGGTGATGACGCCTGCATCTGTCCCCTGTTCTGTCTTCTCACCTGGGCTTTTGACCCAAGGGTCCAGCTGTCTATTGGAAATGTCTCCTTCCATGTCCTGGTGTTGCCTAAAGCTGGGGCTGTGTAAAATTGGACTTGTTTCCCACCTCTGAACAAACAAACAAAAGCCAAAGGAACAAGGCTTCCATTCCCATCTTTCCGGTTGGTAACGGTGGCACCAGACTGGCTTACATGTTTCCATCACTGTTGGTTCTTTCTTCCTTTCTCATCCCCCATCTGTACATTCCCGTCAGTTCCTTTTCATTTTTTCCTATACGATATTCCTCCGTTTGGCCAGTCACCACCCTGGTCCAGACAGGTCCAGACAGGTCCTGGTCATACAGTCTCTTATCCAGTCTGCTGCCTCAGGGCACTCCCATCTCTGCCAGACTGGTCTTCTGTAAACCCCATTTGCAAAGATCTTATTGGTGGCCGGTTTATAAACTCTTCTCTTTGACTTTCAAAACTCCAGTGTTATTCTCCAACCTCCAGGCATTGTCCTTTTCCTGGCCCTCAGAATGGGCACTCTGCCGTAACTGGAAGAAAAGAGGTTATCCTCCAAGTGGCCCACTCTCCTTCTCTGCCCTTGGGCCTTTGCACATGTGCTCCCTGAGGCCCAAGTGGCTTTCCCTTCTCCCTGGCATGTATCCACCTTGTGCCCCCTGCCCCTCCTCCATCCCCTTCTTGAAGCCTCCATCACTACACTGGCTCTTCTGGGTCAGTCCGGCCCATCAACATGTGGCTCTTAATTCCATACTGTTTTCTCACGTCTGTGAACCTCGTCTCCTTAAGCAGAGTATAAGCTCCTGGAGGGCAAGATGCCTTCCTTAAGTGTTTCCATCTCTCTGTTCCCAGGGACACAGTAGATTCTGAAACCACCACCACCAATTTGCTAATTGAATGTTGCTTAGTCCTTGTCAGGGCTCTGCTGAAGAGGTATTGGTGATGCAGACACCACAACAGTCTGTTCTCTCCTCCTAGAATGCTTCCCTGAGTGAGCTCATGGTCAGCAGTGGGGATACTCTGGTCTTATCTGAAGGGAGGCTCCCACCCAAGGTAAGGTGGTGATTCTGAAGCGATTAATTTGATGGAATGAAGGAGGGAGCAAGGGAAAGAGTGAATGAGGGAGGGAATGAATGAGTGAAGGAGTGAGAGAGGGACAGGAAGGGAAGGAGACAGAGAAGGGCTGAGGGAGGGAGCGAGGGAAGGAGTAAAGACATGAGAGAGAAAGGGAGGGAGGGGAGGGAAGCACGTGCTAGCTTGGGCAGGGCATCACTGCCCCATCAGAGGATGCCCCTCCAGGATGCTAACAAGGCTCGGCCCTCAAGTGCTCTCTGTGAGCATTTTGGTTCCCTGGTAGTTCAGACAAGGCTAACTAACCCTCAGAGAAATCGTCTGAATGGATTAAAAAGTTGTTCTCTGGAATAAGCCCATTTTTATATCAGGAACATTTTTTCCAGGGTATTGGTGTGTGCCTAAAAACAAGTTACCCGTTTAACTCTTCCTAACATTCTTCCCAAAACCTGCCTATACTTGGCATGTTTGGTTTACTATTGAGTTTAAAAGCTAAGCTTTCTTCAGTACTACCTCGTCCACCTTGTTAGTGAGTAACAGTGTTCTGGTTTAAAATGGTGGCACGTGACCTAAAAAGAATGTGTGACAGTGTGAATCTGAAAGTCTTCATCTGCAGGCTGACTGTGTGTCAGGTGCTGGCAGTGTAGTCTAGACAGCCAGTGTTCAAGGGCTCCCTTATGCCCCCTGGGGGGTGACAGCACAGAATAGGAAGTTGTGAGGCGGAGGCAGGGTAGGGCCTGGCGAGGTCCCAGGGCTTCAGGTTGCTTTTGGAGGTCAGAGGACAGGGTGAAGTTTGGAGGGCTTGGAGGCAGGAAGTGTGGGAAAGCCTGCTGGGCTTCCCTCTTGCTGGGAGGAAAGGAGCCGGGGCCCCCCTCCTCATTTGTCTTGATGAACAGTGGAGCAGCCTGGGAGGATTCTGGGATGGCCCTGGCTGGAGCAGGTTGGGGGAAGGTGCCCCTGGGATTAGGGCATCGCTTCTGCCTGAGCTCATGCGCATTCCTTTCCATTGTAATGGTTGAGAAAAAGGTTTCACTCTTCAGGGTTTCCTCAAAGTGCCTATCTGGTGGTACCATCCATCAGTTCCCTGTGGATGGCAGGAGAGCTCCCAGGACCAAGTGAACCACATCGCTCACCAGGTGGAGGCTTTGAGAACCAGCCCTGAAGGAGGCGGTAAGTCTGAATGTGACTGCAGTACTGGAAGTGATACAGAAGGATGCAGAAGGCCAGCACGGTCGGGTCTGCTTTTAAAAAGTTAGTAAGACAGTTCATTAGCAATGTTTTGGAAGGGTCCACAGGTCTGTCATTTACGAACCACGTATAAAGTCCCTTTTTGGGTGGGTGGTCAGGGTTTCCAGCTGGTAGTAAATACTAGGTGATATTTCTCTAATTGCATTCTCCCCAACAGAACCTATGAGATTGGTTCTGACCCAGACTGTGAGGGTTCACAAGTGTTCTCTCCCTGAGAAGGGGTCCTGTCATATTCTCTCTGAGGCTAACCCTTGCCACTTCCTGTGGTCCTCCCTTTTAGGCCGGTCTCCAAGCCCCTCCTCCCTTGAGGGTGTGCCCTCTTGTCAGGGGCCAGCATGCTCATAGTCACGTCTGTGAGGCCCCTCCCACTCTTCTCCAAGGGCAAATAGGAGGCTGGCACGGAAGAGCGTGTTCCTCCAGCGTGTCACTAGGGCCAGGGCGCTGACTTCTAGGGGACATGATTTTTCAGGGACACAGGGAAGGAGAAGCATCCCCTGCACAGCAGCTATCTCCCTGCCCCACTTAGGAAGTGGGGACTTCATCTCCTCCTCTCTTTCCACGCTCTTGTTTTTCACTGTGCATTTCTCTCTCCTGTTGTGCACTTGTTGTCCCTCCTGGGTAATGTAGTTGGGAGGGAGGAGTCAGACTCACCTCCTGCCTTTCTTGGGAAATGCTAGAGCCTGGAGGTGACCTGTTTTTAATTTACTATTTGCCCAGATCTGCATGGAGATGTCCCGCCTGAAATTCCCTTTACTTTTGTGGGGGACATTGAGATCTCTGAAGAGGCTTCCGTGGCGGATCTCAAGAGTCAGGTCAGGCTTTTTCTCAGCCTTTTTCTAGGGGGCCCTTCCTTTCCTTTTCTCTGAGGTGTGCTGCTATCAGGGTAACCACCAAAAAGGGGCACAAGCACAGGGCGTGGGCATTTTCCTGGGGCGAGGTTCCTTCAGCTGCTGGCCTGTGGCCCTTCTGTCTGAGCCAGAGCATCAGTCAGTCAGCAGGTGTCAGGCATGCGCGGTGTTGTCCGTGGGGCATTTGGAATCCATTGCCTTTCCTTTCTGGCACGTGTCCTTCCTAAAACGGGGTGCTGAGGACATCAGGAGCACCTTCTCCTGTGGGGCCCGGCCCAGGCACAGAACAGTCCCTCGGCCACAGCATCTCCTGGGACAGTGTTAGCTCTTCTGGCTCCTTTGGTGTCCTTTGGTGGAGTTGAGGTTTTGGATCCAAGAGTAAGACTGCACAGACTGGGCATGCTTGTCCAGAAGGCCAATTGTTCTCACAGGACAGTAGTCCTCTTTGTTAGGAGCCTAGCTAAATCCTAGGCCAGGCCTTCCTTGGGAGACAGTTGGTCAGGTAGGCAGCTGGAAGAACCAAACATCTGACCGTTCTCTCCACAAGAAAATGTGGTCTCCTGGAACAGATGGTGGCCATCAGTGATTTGCTTTTATCAAGGCAAGTAGGCCCACAACCTGGCAGTCTCACAATAGGATAGAGCAGTGCATGGCAAAAATAGGGCCTCTTCCTTTCATTCCTATCACTTGAAAGAGCCTGGCCACTTGTGAAATTCCTGTGTGAAGGAGCGCACAGTAGGACTTGGGCCCCAGAGAAGGGGCAGCCCCCTACAGCCTAGAGTCTTCACTGCTAGAGCTTGGGACAGGCCTCCCTCCTCCTCCTTCCAGTTGTAAGGGGGGGGTGGTGTGACCCTCTTTGTACACACATACGGCAGGTTCAGAAATTTGTTTTCTGAACCAAGTTTGACTGTGTGGATTCAGATTGGCCCAAAGAAAGTTCCTTCTTCCCAGGAGGAAGGGGGCATGCCCCATCAGGCAGATTCAGCCCCCTGAGAAGTAAGAGCTTCTTAAAGAGGACTGCTTGTTAACATCTAGGGGAATGTTGTCTCCTCCAGGCCATGACCTTGCCGTCTTTCCTGGACTTCTGTTTCCCATCTGCTGACTTTCTCAGAGCTTGGACCATGGAAAGTAAGCGTCCAGGCAGGCTTTTACGAAACAGCCAGCAACAACTCAAGTAGGTTTCCAGTGGAGCCCTCCACCTTCAGTCTGTTACCACTCTGCAGAGCCGGATTGTGAGATGAGTCGGTGGTGAGACCGGTCAGTGCAGGCCGGTTCTAAGGGGGGCCCGTTACTGGCCATTTCACTTTGAGTCGCATGCTGGCCTTTGTTTGGAGCCGCTGAGGCTCACCATGCTGTCGGCCCATCTGTGACCCGGCTGACACCCATGGGGGCTACTTGATGGTCTGATTGGGCACCCCAGCTTTGACAGGCTTCAAGTGGCGCGATGGAAGATGCACATGGGTTGGTCATATATCACATGATCTTTCTCTCTCTCTCTCTCTTTCTCTCTCTCTCTTTTTACCAGGGACTATAAAGTGGGAGGCAGGACTCAGATATGCATCGAGCCTCTGCAGAAAAGAGAAACCTTGGGGTAAGGATTTCCACTGCCTTTGCCCATGCCCACCACAGAGTGCACATACGCTGAGTGGTGCTTGCACGCGCATGCAGACAGTGCGTGGTATGCGGCCTGACTCATCTACACTCTGGACATGTCCAGGGATAGGTACACATGCATGTGCACACAGGCATGCATGTTCACTCACACAGACACACACACAGACACACACACAGACACAGACACACACACACACACACACCTTGGCACAGTTTTCCCCACATTCTTCACTTGGCTTCACTTTCATACAACAGATGAATCCCTCATAGATTCTGTAGCGATTGTCCCGTGATCTTTCCCCAACCCAAAGGCAGGTTTCGCTTACTCTTTTTCTGAGTTTGTCACCGTGACACTCAGAGCACTGTTGTCCATCATGGGTACAGCTCACACAATAAGTCACATCTCTCTGAGAGGCCCCATGGGTCCTGGCGCTTCTGTGAGAGGAATCCATTCTGTTTCTGACTAGAAATACGTGAAGCCCATCTCCTTCCTGTTGGCCACAGCAGGGACCATTATGGTGGGGTTGGGGGTCAGGCCTCATCCAAAGCAGCTGCCTACTATCAGCCAGCTGGCTAGTCAGTGTCAGAGGTGGAATTCAAATCCAGGCCCTCTGACTTCAAAGTCGGCTATTGTAGCCCAGATGGAAGCCCCTTCCCCTGGGATCCCACCATGTCCCTGGGGTGCAGGGCTCCTTAGTGTGCCCAAGTGGTTCCAGCAAGCAGCAAGCTGTGCAAGTGGAGGAACTTAAGAAGGCCCTGAGACCCTCTTGTGGACCGGCCCAGTGGCTGGTATGGATTAGGAGCTGGCTTATGAACTGGGGCAGTGAGCAGAGAGTGTAGCTCCCATAAAGAAACTGTCGGCGCCAAAGGCTTGTGGTGACCCCGTGGCCTCAGGCCTCCCCATACTTGGTTTGTGTCGATGCCATGGCAGACACCGATCACTTCATAGAAGATGCCCGCGGGCACATTCGAGTGGCTAGTGTGGGAGTCACGTGGCGACAAGCTCAGTGGGGACTGGGTAAATGCAAGCCAGCATCAGGCTAGAAGACTGGAGAGCCAGGACCCTCTGACCCATCGTTGGGCCGCGGTCAGGCGTTAGGACCAGAAGTGGAATGGCGCGGGAGAGGACAGGCCTTGCCTTGGACTGCTGTTCCGTGTCTGGAGGAGGAGGATAGAAGGGGTGGCCTCTCTGGGCCTCCCCGCGGAGGATGGGCATGTGCATTGAGGGCATTCCTGGTGAAATGATGGGCAGGGCAGAGGCCCCAGATGACCCTCACTGAAGACTGAGGGTCATCTAACAGTGGATGTGTCTTCTCTGCTCCCGCAGGTGATGGGGCGGCCCCCAGTGTGGCTGAGGGGGGAAGGGTGCAGCACTAGTGCTGCTCTTTGATATGGTGGAACACACAGTTGTTCAGCATTTGCTTTCCTGGGCCTCAGAAATATGGCATCTCAAACAAAAAGTGGGGGGGGAGCACAGGAGGGCCCGCTGTGGGCCCAGCCATGGTTGGCTTCATGTTGGAGGAGGCACATGAGCTGACGTGAGAGAGGAGACACCTGGGAGTCAGAACCTTGAGTTCAGACACTGTCCTGTAGACTGACTTGGTTGGGGACTAGCCTGCGCAGGACGTTGAGGGCCAGGAAGAGAAGGGAGGGTGAGTCCCGTGTGCTGGGGCTGCTGTCTCACAAGAGGACCTGGAGGGGGGAGCCGAGCAGGAAGCCGTCATCCAGGCCTGAGAGGAGGAGAGCCCGTGCTGAGAGTGGCTGGGTGTGGGGAGGGAGGGACAAGGGCAGAGGCAGCTGGGTGCATGGGGAGTGATGCCACCAGTGCTGCTGACTGCCTGGCAGAAGGATACAGGGGGAGCTTTATGGGCCCTCTCACCATCCATGGTTGGTGGGGTGCTGTCCATGGTGGCCCCAGGTAAAAGGGAGAAGGGTTGGAGGAGACTGTGCACAGTGTGGGCCTGGGGACATAGCAGTGCAAGGGCAGGGTATGAGGAGGTGGGTGCCATTAGTGAGGGGCTGCTTTAGAGCGTGGAGAGGGGTCAGGGCTGTAGCATGGTGGGGGGCCCCGGGGCATGCTGCTCAGGGTGGAATTGTCCAGCCTTGGCTGGGGGCAGCCTCCCGCGGGCTTGGCCTCCCCTTGGCGTGTTCTGCACCGTGAAGCTGACCTAGCTCTGTGTGCTTATTTGAGCCTCATTGCCCCCCAAGGGAAGGGGGGTGGTTAGTATTATTCCCATTTAGCAGAGAAGAAGACTGAGGTGAGGAAAGTGTGTGCGCATCGGGAGGCGGCTCCCCACTCGGGTCGTCCCTGGCCCTGGTGCCCTGTTTGTCTCTCTCAAGTAAGCTTTAAAAATGACCTCGGCTTTTCTTCTCTCACAGCCCCAAGGACATGCTGCTCAGGACACAGATGGGCATCCCTGGCAAGAGGGCCTACTATCCCCCCGTGGACTTCGTGTGGGACACAGTGAGTGAGTGCACGGCGGCGTCCCTGCGGCATGGCGTGGCTGCCTGCTACGGCCTCCCTGTGGACAGCATTGAGATTGCCAAGTACTTTCCTGAGAAATTTGAGTGGATGCCCATCTCCAGCTGGGTAATGCCTCCTCCTCCTGGGGGGTGCCTTGTGTCATCTTAGTAGCTGGGCTGAGGAAGGGGGCCCCTGCTCGTTCCCCAGTTCAGTCAGCTTTCCTTGTCCATAGGACCAGCAGGTTTCCAAGAGGAAAAAGAAGAAAAAGCAGGAGAACTTGCAGGTTGCACCGTATTGCCTGAAAGACGGAGATGTCATTGGTGTGAAGGTGCGTGCAGAGTGGTTTGGTGGCATCCCCACTTATTACTTCAGGCATGCAGCCCCAGCGTGGTCAGAGTTTGCTCTGAAAGGAGGAGTCAGCCCCAGGGAGGCCTGTAGGCTCGGCCACAGTCGAGGTCCAGCTTGGCAGGAGAGCTTCTCTTGGAGTGGGGAAGAGCCAGGCTCTAGTCCTGACTTTGGACCCTGAGGTGTAGCTTTCTCCCCAGGATCACCAGGAAAACCATAGATAAAGAAAATGTGGGTGAGACCCAGGGGAGGAGGAGGAAAGGGGGTGGCCATGATCTGCTGCACCCAGGGTCTGAGGGGCAGTGCAGGTAACAGGCCCTGGAGTAGCAGCGACTCCAGCAAGGACCCAGGGAAGGCAGGGTCCGGGCTCCACTGAGGACGAGCCCGGCATGGCCTCGATCACCTGGTCCGTGTCTGCCATCCTGCCTTCCCTTCCCTTAGACTGGAAAGGACGGAACCAGAAAGAGCTGAGCTCGTCTCTGACCTCGGGGGCTGAGGCTTTTAGGCTCTTTCAGACCAAAGGCTTTTTTTTTTCATGTGGGTATTAAAAATCCTAAAAGACTGTCTCCTACTCTTTTTCCTATTATCTGAAATCCATGTGGGACTGCTAGGGGGTGCCTCAGACACCCGCCAGCTGGGTGACCCTGGGCATGTCACTTTACCCTGCTTGCCTCAGTTTCCTCATCTGTCAGATGAACTGGAGAAGGAAATGGCGAAGCACCCCAGTCACTCTGCCATGAAAGGCCCAGATGGAGTTGGACGCTGCCAAAAGGACTTTAGAATTTGGCTTGTTCAGATTTTGTGATCCCTGTGACACCTTGTGATCCTCTCGTCTCCTGCCCCTGGACGGGGCCAGTCACCCCAGCCAGGCTCTGCTGGGAGATCACACTGCATTGCTTTGATCCACAGAACCTGCTGGTGGATAGCAACAGGGACTTCAGCACCCTGAGAGACGATATTGGAAGAGAGAATCAGACCCAGCTCTTTGTGGGGAAGAGGAGAAGGTGAGGGACTCCCGCAGGGGAGGCCGGGTGCGCTGCCCGAGTGTTTGGGGTGGTTCTGGAAGGTTGCTCTTAGGCAGCTCTCAGACTCTTTGCAGGGTGATTGTCAGGGAGGCATCAGAATTCTTCCCGTTAGTTCATGTTATGGTCTTCATGAGGCTTAACTGAAGTCCATTTTCATAAACTTCTACCAGATTATGGGAAGACAAGCCCATTAAAAGCCGAGTTTTCTCTCAGCACAGTCGGAGTGGAGGGAAGGGTATGTGGTGAGGCTGGGGGCTGCGGCGTGGCCCGGGAGGAGCCAGAGGGGTGTCCGTGCCCAAGAGGCAGTTTGTTTTTGTCCCAGGCGCCAGGCTGTCCAACTGCAGAACAGCATCCACCTGGAGAGCAGTGAAACTGAGGCTGACCTTCCCCTGCAGGAGAAGCTGCACAGACCAGAAGCAGGACTTTCCATCAATGTGGGCGTTTTCAGATAGCACCAGAGCAGGGCTTTGCAAGAGGCCAGCTGACCTACCCACCCACAACCCAGTGACTGCCATGACTCAGTGTTAGGTCCGAGTGGAAAGGAGGGAGGGCTTGTGAGTGTGGGACCAGGAGGCAGCAGGGAAGCGTGGCAGGGGACGTCTGCCCTGTGTTCATCCACCCAGGGCTCCCCACTAAGTCAGCTCAGGGACAGAAATGATAGCCCATGCAGGGAAACCAGGCCTGGCTGGCAGGGAAGTTGGCCAGCTGTGTAGACAGACCCAAGCCCTGGAAGCTTCTCTTGATCACCAGAGGTGAGATCCTTGTCTGCCTCAGGTGAGGTAAATGCACTTTATCATTAATGATCCACTATATGCAGACATAGCATTTTGTGAATCTTCTCTAAGGGCTGATGAGGTGAGCCTGGACCTGGGCTTGAGACCTTGCAGTTCTGGGAGGCCTGGCCCCTGTAACACCCTTAGCTTTGGAGAGAGTTTGAGATGTCGGTGTCCTTAACTTGTGCAGTGAAGACTGGAGCTCCACCTGAGCCTGTCACCGGATGGATCGGCCGGGCGGTTCTTGGCTCCCTCTTCCCCACGGCCCCTTGGCCCTGATCCCAGTCTCTGCAGACAGACTTCTTGGGGCAGAGTGCGGTAGCAGCAGCAGCCCTGACCGCCTGCTGCCAAACACAATTCTGTCCTGGGTTTTGCTGCCCCTCGCTCTGTTTCCCATAACATTTCTGTGGCACATTAAATGGTTTCCTTTTGAACTTAGTTAAATCCATTGTCTTAGAGTCTCGATACTGTAACCACTGACATGCAAAAACAGCGTGACCTGGATGGTTTTCTGGCCTCCCAGAAGGCTGGCAGTGGCGCAGCCGTGTTCCCTGGTGTGGCCTTCCAGGCCGTCTGTGGCTCCCCTCCTGTCTTGTGTTCTGAATGCCTCAGTCTCTGCTTGTCCTCTGCTCTCGCCCTTTCGGAAAGTTCAGATGAGCCTCGTGTTTGGTTCATTTGGGTCATTTTCTCAGTCGCTAGTGGTTTGACGTTCAGTATCTGCTTGGCTGAGGTTTGATGTTCTTCTCTGGTGAAGATTAGGAAATAAAGAAAATATGAGATAAGCCTGTCGTTTTCTTGGTGTTGCAAAGACTGTCGGCAGCTCTGGATAAAGTAAGTGGCCGTGTAAACCATGAGACATAGACCCTTTCTGGGATGATGCTGGTGGGACAAGTCCTAGGGGATGTTATTCCTCATGTCCGTGATCACGCTTCTAAATCAGTGGTGTGCTGCGGCGCGGTGCAGCCTGGCACGGCAGTTGGATGGGCTTCTCACAAGCAAAAACGGGGAATTCTGCTTCACAGAAGTCTTTAGGGCTTCTTTTTTGGAGAGGGTCTAATTGTAACAAATAGGGCATGGGAAAGATGTGTGTGACTGAGGGGAAGCAATGCTGATGAGTTAGCAGCCCAGGACCCATAGACAGACCCTTGTTAATAAGCACGTCTCATCCCATAAGGAACTGGAGAGGAGCCCCCTCCCTTCCCTGCCTGCCCATCCCTCAAGCCCAGCAGAGTCCGGATTGTCTGTCCTTTATGAATTCTGGCTGATGGGGAAAATGGTTCCTTTGGCCTTGCAGTGACTGCTCAGTAAGAGGTTGGGTCAGCTCCTTGCCATCCAGCCATGGCTGGAAGGATATACAGTTTGCTGTACAAATGCAAATGTTCCAGAAGCCTCTGGGATTGGAAAGAAGCACTGGGATTTCCTGACTAGGGAATGAAAATCCCTTTGTGTTGTCCAGCTTTTCCTTTGTGTGGCCTTCACGTCTTGTGCCACATTCCAGCTTTCTCCTGAACTGCTGTCTGTGTCTTCTTGCTGTGATATGGTCTGATGAGAAGCCAGAGGTCTTGCTGCCTTTTCCCCCCTATGTGCCAAGATAGGCATTTAGGATGTGCCTTTAAGGTGGAGGGCAGCACTTGCTGCTCTGACTCGTTGGAGCTGGTTTTCCTTTGAGGCAGTGAGTGGTGTGTCATGGGTGACTTCCCTTTTCTGAAAAGTCATCATGGCAGAGTCAAAAAATAGGGGAAATAGACCACTTTGAAATTTGTGGCCTTGGTTTTCCAATGATTGTTTGCTGGAGCAGAGGAAGCTTTATGATCCCCCCTGCCCCCAAATGTACTTTGGAAACTAAATAAAAATGGCTTCTGTGAAGAAATGGTGTCTACTTTTTGGTGGCAGTTCCAAAGGGCTGGGCCCTGGCCCGGGAATCCCTGGGAGGAGTAGACTGCAGGACTCCCATCATTCCCACTGGCCAAGGCCCCTTCTATCCTGTGCTTATTTCAATCAAAGGTCTTCCCAAGGAGGCCAGTTCTTAAGCTCTGCACAAACCCACAGCTGTTGGAAGGAAGCTGCTGGTCTGGCCTTTCCATCCCTTGTGGGGCCTGGAGAACTGCAGTCTTCAGCTCGAATGTGGAGGGTGGCCTCAAGCCTGTCACTTCTCTCCATCTCCCTGCATCTTTCCAGGAAAGCCTATGGAAGCCGGTCATCAGTGGCTGTGTGATGGGGGTCAGCAGGCCCTGGGCAGCCTAGGATGAGGCAGGCTGCTTGTTCTATCTGCTGGCATCAGGCAGCTTGTTGCCTCCAGGAATGAGCTTCCCAGGCCACCCCTTCTCCCTAGCTTTGGGTCACCCATCTGCGCCCTCCCATTCATCCTCCCGCCCTTATTGGCCCAACGTCTCTGGCGGGCTGGCCTTGGATGGTTGTCTTGTTGAACACAAAGCAGCCTTTGCTGAAGCCTGCAGTGCCCTGAGGTGTGTGGAGCGAGCGGTCAGGTAGAGTCCCTTGGCACTGGGCACAATTGGGGCCCTCCCCCCCAAAGCCAAGGCTATTGGGGGCCTTCCCTGCCTTCCTCAGACCTCCCTTACCCAGGCCCACACGCCTGAATAAGGCGGGGGAAACAGGATGGGCAAAGCCAGGCAGTGTGCATGGCATGGGGGGGGTCAGGGGTAACCGGGGGTGACCCTAACCCTGCACCCTGGAGGGCTGGCTGGCCAGCTTCAAGAATTGGGAGGGTCCCCCTGCTCCCAGCCCCTCCTCTCCGCCTGCTCTCGGCCCCTCCCCTCTCTTCCCCCTGCTCTCGGCCCCTCCCCTCTCCTCCCCACCATGCTCTCCGGCTCTCCCTCCTGCTCCCAGCCCCGCCTTTCCCTCCCTTGGTGCCTCCTCCTGCGGCGCTTTGGCTGCGTCACTTCCGGGCGACTCCGGAAGGCACCGGCGCGGACTTCTCTATCGTTGGACAGCGGAGGCTTCCCGGACGGTCGGGCCGTGAGGACGCAATGGCTGCAGTTCTCTTGAGGCCCCGCGCGGCCTGGGCCGTGTCCCTGGCGGTGTCGGCGCGCGGGCTCGGGGCCGTGGGCGGCCCCCGCGCGGTGAGTGGGCGGGTGCAGCCGGGCCCCGTGTGACCTTGGGGCCCCCCCCTCAGCTTCTCCCTCTGCGGGGTGCCCCGGGAGCTCGGGGCCGAGGAGGACGGGCCGGGCGCGGTGGGGGAAGAGCCTTACCACGGAGGGCGGTCTGTGGGAGGCGCGGCCTGGGGGGTGCCCTCTCCTGTCCCCTCCGGGGCTCCGGGCTCAGCCCCAGGGCTGCCCCGCGGCAGACATAGCAGGGGCTCAGTGAGTGGGGGCATGTGAGATCTCCCCCCCCCCCCCACCCCCCGTACTCACGTGTCACCGCCGGTGTCCCCAGGCCGGCCTTCACACTGGCCCGCGGCGCAGCGGCCGCTACGGCTTCCTCTCCTACATCCTCGGCGAGAGAATCACCAAGAGATTCACCAAGAAGAGCAGAGTGGTGACAGTGGATGGCAACGTGTGCTCGGGGAAGAGCGAGCTGGCCCGGCGGGTGGCGGAGAGCCTGGGTACGGCCCCTCCCCCTGGCCCTCAGAGAGAGTCCTCCGACACTTTGTGTCCTCCAGTGATACTTTGTATCCCCCCTGGCGGCACTTTGTATCCATCCTTCAGTGATACTTTGTATACCCCTGCGACACTTTGTATCCACCCTCCAGCGATACTTTGTATCCACGGGCGAGTAGGGGTGTTGCCTCCCGGGCCCCGCCCCCCCATGTGTCAGAGCCCCTTCTGCTGCTGACCCCATGGGGCCAGGAGCCCCTGCCAAGAGCGGTCTGTGGGCCCCATGACCTCACAAGCCCTTCCCAGCTGTGTCTCCAGCCCCGCCACTGTGACCTCGCATAGACGGTGGCCCTGACACTGTTTCTTCCTCGACTTCCAGGTCTGAAGCACTTTCCAGAAGCCGACACACATTACTCAGAGAAAACCTCAGGCGATGGAAGCATCCTGAGTCCGGAGCTGGGCGGCAACTGCAGGTTGGAGAAGTTTTATGACAATCCCCAGAGCGATGATGGCAATGCTTACCGCCTGCAGTCCTGGCTCTATGCCAACCGCCTCCTGCAGTACTCTGACGCCCTGGAGCACCTGTTGAGCACAGGTGGGGGACATAGGGAAGGAGGAGGGGGGAGGGGCCACAGACCCACTGTGGAAGGCCTCAGGATTCTGGGGGCAGCCTTCTCCTCTGTCAGTCCTCTCCTTCAGATTATTGGGCCTTGCACACCTGGGGGGAAGCTCTGGGCTGTAGGTGGGCATGGTGCCCCCTCCCTCAATGAAGGAGCTGGCTGGTTGTTGGCAACAGTCACCCCTGCTTAGGTGTGGTCAATGCTGGAGTCTGAGGATCTCTGGCCTCATGCACTGCACTTCTGAGCAGCTGAGAAGGTCTTTCTTTTAAACCCAGGGTAGTGATGGAGAGGCTCTGTGGCTTAAGGAATGGACAGCTGGCCTCTGAGCCAGGATGACTTGGGTCCAAGTCCTGCCGGTGTGACCCTGGGCCTGTCATTTCCCCCTCCCCATCCCCTTTCCCAAATCTCTTAAGGTTGCAGAGAAGGTGCTGAACTGTACTGGTGGGAGGCATTTCTTCCCTGAGGGAGTTGTGGGTATGAAGCCAGCCAAGCGCTTCTTGTATGTGTGCTATTTTAGGGCTGACAGAGCCCTCCACTTCTTTTCTGCTCCCAGCCTTTGAGGGAGTTGGCTTAGGGTAAGAGTTGTCCTGCTGGAGCACACCAGAAGTTGTCAGGGCCAGGAGGCAGAGCCCCTTCTCTGGGCTCCTCATCCGAAGAGACCGGCCACATCCTGCTGGGGAGGTTGGGGACCCTTGCGACTGACCTTCTCAGTGGCCCTCATGACACCCTTCTCTTTGTGACCACAGGACAGGGCGTAGTTCTGGAGCGCTCCATCTTTAGCGACTTTGTCTTCATGGAGGCCATGTATAAGCAAGGATTCATTCGAAAACAGTGTAAGTCAGCACCAAGCTGGGAGAGCTTCCTTGTCCCCAGCACAGCGGCTTGCAGCACCCTGGGGGAGGGGCCCCACAGCAGAGGCGTTGCAGGAGGTGTGGCTGCAGGCGTGCTTGGCTGTCTCTGAGCCCTCCTCAGTTTTGGGGCTCCTCTTTCTTTCTTGTTGCCGACAGCGTCACAGGCTCCAGGATGTCTTTATGTTTGCCATTTGCCTGTGCTCGGACCCTGGACTCTGAGAAGGGGTCTTTCTGCTTCGTCAGCCCCAGGACATCAGGAGCCCCTGGACTAGAGCCTCGTGCTATTATGCTCATGTTGCATGTCTGGCATGGTCCCAGTAGGAGCCAGAAAAAGGAGAAGGGCTGTTTAGGTCAGGCGTGTCTGTTCTGTCACCGCTTTGGGGGGCTTCATTCTCGTTTCTTTTGTGAGGAGTGAAAAGGGGAAGAGCTGGGGTTGGAGGAGACTGGCCAAGGCCACAGAGCTGCCGTGAGTGGTCTGGGCCAGCAGAGGGCTCCTCCTCACCTTGTCAGGTACTCTCTCCCCAGGGTCTGGGAGACCTTTTCCAAGGATTATTTCCGCCTTCCCAGATCCTTCCTTCCAGGCCCAGAGTTCTCCCATCTGCCTCAGGACTCCCCTCCCTTGCTCCCTGCCCTTCCTGTGTCCATGTCCTATCCCCACCCCTGCCTTCATTTCCCTCGTGCCTTGTCAGTTGATGAAGGGCAGCAGGGACCTGCCATTTTTATTTTTGTAGAAAGGGCTTGAGGCAGCCAAGTGATGCAGTAAGTAGAGCACTGGCCCTGGTATCAAGAGCATCTGAGTTCAAATGTGGCCCCAGACACTTGACACTTAATTAGCTGTGTGACCTTGGGCAAGTCACCTAACCCTAATTGCCCTGCCTTCCCCCTTCTCCCCCTAAAAAAGCTATTGCCTGTGTTTAAAAAAAGAGAAGAAATGGCTTGAGAGTTTTCTTTTCCCTCTCTGCCCATGGCACTGCTGTGGTTCTTCACTCACCTCAGGGTTCTGCTCTCTCGCTCCCACTTCATTGCCTCCTACGTGAGGACATCTTCCCAGATGCAGAAGAGAGCTTTATTATGTCTGGAGGCCCAGCTCTGAGTGGAGATGGCCTTGTCCTGTGAGCCTGGAGCAGCCCTTTGGTATCATCACGGGCCACAGTATGAAGGGCAACACCTGCCACCTTTCACTGCCTGTGCTGGTATCTGCTGAACTGTCTCGGCTGAGGGTGGGGAACCTGCCACCTCCAAGCCACATGCGGGCCTCCAGGTCTTCAAATGTGGTGGCCCTTTGACTGAATCCAGACTTCACAGAATAAATCCCCTAAATAAAAGGACTCGTTCTGTAAAACTTGGACTCAGTCAAAAGGTCACAAGGCGCCCACCCCTGGCCTAGCCCTTGAAAGCTTGATAAACCTCATGCAGCCTTTTTGTAAGTGAGAACCTGAGCCTTCCAGTCACGGAAATCAGAAGCATATCTTCCTGATTGTACAGCCAGCCCTCTCCTCCTGGGCCAGGCCTCTCGGTGGGATCTCAGAGCCAGATGGGCCTTAGATACCCTAACAGGTGTGACCACCTCATCTTACAGCTGAGGAGAGCTTAAATGGCTGCCTCAGCCTCTTTCCAAGATTCTGCCTCCTGTGGGTCATGGCATACAGGCTGTGCACCAGAGCTCCAGAGTTAGGGGTGCCTTGCATGGGAGTAAAAATCCAGAATGAAAACACAGAGTGTTAGCTTCCAAGTGCTTGGCATAAAGCACCCCTTGTTATCCAGATGAGCCTATGAGAAGCCTTCAGCTGTTTGGTGATGATGTCTGCCAACCACGAGGGAGTCTGAGGGGCGGGGATGGGTGTGGGACTCGCCGACGCGGCCATGCCTGAGCGTGTCACGCTCTGCTGATTCCATTTCTTTGCCAGTTCTGTGTGTCCTCGGCCGCTTGTGCTGGGAAAACGGCCCTCTTCTTCTCTCAGGCTGACGTTTCCCTTCCCTCAGGCGTGGAGCACTACGAGGAAATCAAGCGTCTCACTGCCCCGCAGTATTTGCCGCCTCACCTGGTTATATACATTGATGTGCCTGTTCCTGAGATCCTGAAGAAGATCCAGGATAAAGGAAATGTAAGCCAGCCTTACCGTCCCTGGCTCATCTCACTTTGCTTTGCCGTTGTTTCTGTGTCTGTGACATTGAGAAGTCACATAACCCCATTGTGTTCCTTTACGCACCCTCTGGAGAAGTGCCCGCTTGGCACCCACCGGCATTGGTGGCGGGGGATCCTTCCTGGGGAATGGTGTTAGGAGCTGTCTTCATGACATCGGGGAGCGCACAGGGCTGTGTTGTCTTTTAGCTTGGCTCACTGCTGTCCCTTAGGGCTTGGTAACTTGGTAGAGGGTAGGCAGCTGGTCCCTTGTCCTTTTATTTCTGATGAATCCCAGCACATTAGACTGATTTTCTGTTCCAGCCCTCTCACTTTGTCTCAAAGGACTGAGGCCCAGAGAGGTTAAGCCATGAGATATGGCCATCTTGTATCATATGGAGAACCAGGAGGGACAGTTACAGGGTCCTCATTTTTTCAGTTCTTTCCCTTTCCCTTCATCCTTCTGGAGTGTGTTAGGGTTAGGGTCCTGATCCGTAACGTGTTCCCTTTCCCTTCTGTTGGAATGCAGATGTAACAAGCCGTCAAGTGACCTTCTGTGGTCTGGGAAGCTGTCTCTGGGCCTCAGGGTAGCTCTGACACAAAGCCACTGATAGCATCCGTCTTGGGGCCACGTGTCTCTCCTTTCCACTTGCTGTGGCAGAGGTGGCCATGGATGGACCCTAAAGACAGGCCCCCTGTAAGGACTTGGGATTTTACCCCGTCAGTCAGTGACCAGGAACTTCACGACCTCCTCTGTTCTCCTTCCTGGTCCTTTTCTGCATGCTTTCTGTGGTTTACCAACATCACCGCCAGCTGGGGTTGGTGATAGAAAGGAAACTCCCTCTAGGGAGACTTGGCCCTCTTTATGTGACCGTTCCTAGGACTGCCCACCTGCCTCTGTGTCCCTGTAGTAGCACGTGCCAAGCAGTTGGGGCTCATCCTGCTGGGGGTGGCCTTCAGCGGCCCCTCCCCTGGCTCTTAGCTTTAGACGTGGGGCCGAGAGGCGGTGGGCCTGCAGCCCACATTGCCCCACTTTGTGAGCACGGTGGGGCCAAGCCGTTTCTCTAGCTCCTTCCAGCTCTGATAGACTGATCCAAGCGGCCCAGCAAATTCCTAAAGACAAAGGGAGAGAATTCAGAATTCACCTTCTTGGCATCTTGGCCCTGTCCTTCAGGATGGGCTTCTTAGTGACCAGACAGGGTTAGTTCAGCTTGGCGTGTGTGGACTTTACAGACAGATGGCTGGTGGACCGGCTTTCCTGCTTCATATTTTGTCATGACATGTCACGGCTCACTTTTGTTTGTTTAGGCCCATGAAAAGAAGATCACAGCTGCCTACCTACAGGACATTGAAAATACCTACAAGAAAACCTTCCTTCCAGAAATGAGGTCAGTCATGCAGCTTGCCCACCCGCTTGCCCGCCCACCCACCCTGGAGAACACCTTCTTCCCTTATTTAAGCCAGCCTTGCAGACGGAGGCTCTTGGGCCCTCACCCTCACACAGCTGACATTGTCCCAAGTGACCTGCTGTCTGTTGGCCTGACTGGCCCGGGAACCATTTCCATTGGCTGTTTTGACAATTGCGTTGATGTCTGGGGCTCCTCTGATTTGGGCCAAAGGGATGAGCCAGGCCAGGTGTCTTGGCATTTGCTCTGCTTGGACATTAGTAAGCTCTAGCCAAGTTCTGGGCTGGAGCAGCAAAGGCTTATTTTCTGTAAGTTCCACCTTGGGTAAGGGCTTCCATGGAGAACCCTCTCATCCCACCCAGCTCATGGCCTGAACAGAAGGGTCACAGCTGGCGGTCTTCGGTGCTAGGGCAGCTTTGCAGCCTCGCGGTAGGGTACAGCTGCGATGTCTGTGGTCATTCCCGTCAGCGTGTGATGCCCAAGAGGGTTATTGTTAAAACAGCCTAGGTTAGGGCCTCCCAGCGTGGGCACCTGCGTAAGGAAGTCCAGGCAGGACTGGATGGGAAGAACCTCAGCATTCTTTGAGCTTTGCACGTGGCTGGAAAAGAAGGGATTTAGGGAGTACCTGTCTTTAGGGGCCGTAGCCTGTTCCAAGTTACAGATGGTCAGAGCTTTTAATCATCTCTTTGGGACTCAGAATCTTCTTTCCAAGATGCTGCCTTGGTGCCCTGCTAGTGCCCTTGGGGGCCAGCCAGAGCCCTGGGCGTGGCTTTGCTTTCATAGTGGCTGCCTATGGCACTGGTAGCATTAGTAAGAAGACACAGCAGCAGCAGCAGCCACAGATACACAGATGCCTCTTTCTCTCACAAATGCTGGTTCTGGAGAAAAGTCATTTTAATGAGGAGGCCGAGGCAGGAGTGCAGGATTCTGTGGGTGTTTGGAGCAGGGCCTTTGAGGTAGAAAATGCTGCCTGTAGGGGCACTGGAAGATGTAAAAATGTGGCCCTTCCACACACATGGCACTAGTGTGTCTGCTGCTTTCTGTTTCTTAGCTTTAGTTAAGATCATTTGGGGGGGTTGAGGTTCAAACCTGGGATTTTATCAACGTGGGGAACTCCTGGTATGGGAGGCTCCTCTGCTACTGCAGCAACCTGGGTCTGAGACTTAGAGCAGGACAAACTTCTCAGAAGCTGCCTGATCTGATCCTCATGTTTTATAATTGAGGGAATAGGCCCAGAGAGTGGAAGTGTGGAGGGACTTGTCCAAGGTCTCAGGTCTCCTGAGTCCAAAAGCTGTCCTCTGTAACTTCGGGTGTGGACCATGGCCTAGAGCTGCTCTCCCCCGAATGGCTGCAGGGCATGGTCTCGAGGGCTCTGGGATTAGTGAGTGGGTGGTGGGAGAATGAGGTCCCTTAGCCTTCCTGATGTGATAGGGTGTGGCTGTGCCTGCCCTTCCCACAAGATGGTGCAGCCCTGGCCTACTCTGAGCAGCCACTCTTTCTCACTTCCTTCAGGCCCAGACTTGGAGGGGAGGGGTGCTTGGGCTGGACCTGGCACTGAAGGGCGCCTCTTGGGTTGTGAACTTGGCTGCTGCCTTTGACAGAAACAGCAGCGTGATGAGGAAGGGTGGATTTGGGGGGAAGGTGATGAGTTCTGCTTTGAGCCTGCCGAGTTTGAGGTGTCCCTGGGATATGAGACTGGATTTCAGGGGGAGATGAAGGCTGTGCATTTAGAGTTATCTGCATGGAGATGATGGTGGAGGGCTGGGGAAGAGGGTGGGGGCCTAGGCCCAGCCCATGCCCAGATGAGGGATTCCTGCACTACCTCGGAGAAGTGAGTGTCCAGGGGAGAGTCTGGTCACTTGGTGGCAGGAGGGCAGACGGGAAGCCTGAGGACCAAGAGAGGCACTTAGGCTCAGACATGTAGTAAAGGCATTGAGAGAGGAGAGAGCTCACTGTCAGAGGGTCTGGGCGGCTCCCCTGTTCTGATGCTGAGGACTCAGGTTCTGGGCCTGGCGCGGGGCTCACCCCTGGATCAGAGGAGGAGGGGGAGGCTTCTGGCAGGGGGGCCTTGTGGGGTTGTGCACTGTCAGCGCTTTCATGGCATTGCAAAGGGTTTGAATTGAACTGAATTTCTCTGATTTTTTTTTTTTAGTGAAAATTGTGAGATTTTACAATATACGGCGAAGGAAGCGAAGGATGTGGACAAGGTGAGGGTTAAAATAGATGGAGAGGTTGTGTTTTCAGTCTCATCCTTGATCAAAGGTCAGATAAGCTCCCCAGCCCTGCAGACTGAAGCTGTGGCTGGTCCCGCCTCCCCTAGTCTCCTCTGCCCTCTGATTGGGAGGCTGGGGGTGGACCCTGAACTCCAAGGATGGAAACCAGCCTTTGGCCCACTGTGCTCCCTCAGATTGGGTACTCCCCAAGGGCAGGGCCAGGCTTCGGGCCTGGCTTCCTTTTTAATAGTTGTATGTCCAGTACATAATGAGCATGGCTAGGCTTGGCCCACAGGTCATGACCCGGCCCACGTCAGACTCTCAGCCAGTGGGGAGACCTTGTGATGGCCAGTCCTGGGCCACCCTCGCCAGAAGCTGGGGCCGGGATTCTCTGTGTCATTGTACAGAATTAATAGTGAACTATTTGAGGCGTCGTCGCTCCTTTTTATTAAAAAGGATGGGGGCAGCCACTTACTGCAAGGTGGTGTCTTTCTGAAGGGGCTAAGCCTGAGTGTGGTTGGGGTCAAGCTGGGCTTGGCAAACTGGGGCAGAGACCAGAGGCACTGTCGTCTCCCTCTCCTTGGAAACTCTGGGGTGTGTGATGCTCCTCGAGTTGGGCGAAGAGACGCGAGTGCTCACTGGGGTCATGCTCCAGAGAGGACTGAGGCCACAGTAGCTACCATATCACAAGGGACTGGAGAGCTCATGCCAGAGTGAGGTGGAAGGTGTCTTCCTCTTTCCAGAGGTTTGGCCCGGAAAGCGAGAAGATGGAGACCTGAGTGTGTTTGTAAGGGGTGGGAAATAGGGAACTCTGAGTCAGGCTAAGGCTTTGTCCTGATCTTTGACTAGATTTAAGTAGGAGAGAGTGGGTGCAGATTAGAGGCCTTGGGATGGCTCCCGTTTTCTTGGGGAAACAGGCTGTCATGGGAATGAATGAAGCCTTTAATAAGCACTTAACAATACACAGAGCACTGGAAATCCAGGACAGTCCCAGCTCTCCGGGAGATGGAACGGTCCTGAGGGGCAGAGCACATGGTCTGGTCTCCTCTTTCATGTCATTTCCACTGGGAAAATGATAGCAGTTTCTGATGCTGAACCATTTGGCAGGGCCAGGGGCTTTGGGGGCAGGAATTTTCTGGGGCTTCAGTAACTACAGGAGCTGTTGCTTGGCCTTAACTGGAGGATGTTGAGGGCACCAGGCTGGGAGCTTGGCTTCTCCCGGGGATCTTGGGTTCAGGGCCCCAGGCTGTCTCCAGTGGGACCTGAGAGGAGATTGGGCTTAAGGACGGGGCAGGGGTCTGACTTGTCCACACCTGCTGTCTCTCCCTCCCCTGTTTTGCTGCCTCAGCCAGGCTGACTTGCCTACCTGGGGCACTTGACTGGCCCCCTTACCAGAGGTGCTTCCCTGGACCATCTGCTCTTAGCGGGGAGATTGTGGGCAGAAGAACTGAGGAAAGGATTGGGACCTGATGTGAACAGGGCTTGTCATCAGACGGAGACAGACCTGTGCTGACAAAGCTGTTAGTTCCGAAGTTCGGTCTCTCAGACTAATGAATAATGAAGCTATCTGGAACTCAGGAAACCAACTTTCTGGTGGTTTCCGGGTACTTTCCTCCCTCCTTCCCTCCAGGCCCCATCTCAGGGGCCTCTCCTCAGAAAGTCTTTCCTGACCCCCACCCCTTGTCCTGGCGCAGATGGGTGGAAGGTCCCTGAGGACCGACAGTGTGTGTGCACTTGGGTTTGGGTGGGGTGTGGGGGTGTGACTGGCTCAGTACCTCATCCTTAGGAGGCTCTTAATACGTCTTTGTTAAGTTGAGCCCTGTTTAATGTGTGATGTTCTTTTAGGTTTTGGAAGATATCGACTATGTCAAGTTTGATAAGGGCCCTTGGCTGGAGCAAGATGACCGTTCTCTCCATCACCTGAGGATGCTGTGAGTCTATTCTTGTGCTTTTGGGAATGGCCAGGTAGGCCAGCAACCTTTGGAGGGCGTGCAGTCAGGTGGGTGCCCCAGCCCTAGCCCCTGAAAGAATCGCCTGGTGTGGGGAGGCCGGAATTCTAGCTAACTTTACCAAGCCCCAAGGAGCAGAGCTTGCTTGAAATTTTTCCATCACCTACTATAACGTTTGGGTTCCAGGCTGCTTCTTTATTTACATAGCGTTTCTACAATTAACATTTTTTGAATTGACAGATGTTCCAACTTACTGTTTAATCCATGCAGTCATAGAGTGACAGTGCCTTACAGTACCTGTAAGATAGCCTGCTGCTAGACAAGGACCGAGAACCTGCTGGCCTCACTTGTTTTCCCCCTCAGGATCCCCCAATCCAAGCCCATGTCAGCTTTGAAGCTGGGGCACCTTTGTCCTTCAGATCTATGGAGCCACCACCCCACAGTCACTCTTGGTGGCCCCAGGTGGTGGCTATTGGCCAAAGGCAGAGGACAGCATGGACTCGGGCCTGCTTCCTGGCAAAGCTGGTTGGGGTCTAGGAAGCAGGGGCAGAAAAGGCTCCAGTGGCGGCTCTTGGACTGGTGCACACAAAGGCTGCTGGGAACAAGGAGAGGGGCTGTTGCCATCAGTGAGATCGGTAAGGATTGTCCACACTTAGTGGAGATCAGGCTGATCTTGGGAAATGAAAGCAGGCTTTATTAGAGTCATATTTCACAAAAATTCTCATCTTTGGGATAAAGCTGGTTTTGTCTTTGGCGCTCCCTCCTGTTGCAGTGAAGCTCTAGATCTAGTGACCTCAGGCAGCCAGGGCAAACTGAAAAGGGGCAGCTTTCAATCCACGGCCCACCAGATAAGCAGCGCACACATAAACAGCAGCCTGGGAGGGTCAAGGCAGAGGCCTTCTCCTTTCCACCTCCCCCAGGAAGGGGCCTTTAATTGGGGAAATGAGGACTCAGGATGTGTAAGGGCCCCTAGTCCTTGGGCTTCAGCAGATGCTTATGTTCTGGAAGGATCCGTGAGGCCTGAGAAGTGAAGTGAGGTGAACGTGGGGGACGAGAAGTGGGAGGACTGGGCTCTGTCCTCCTTGCCACACAGACCTCTTGGCCGCTCCAGGGACACCACGGGGAGCTCCTCTCTACTGAATGCTGCCGCGTGACCTTGAGCAGATCCTTCCTGTCCTTGGGTTTCCCGTGCTCAGATGGAGAGAAGAGGGCATTGGAAGAGGTGGTGTCTGTGAAGCTCCTTCCACCTCCAAAGAGGAGACCTGAAAAGGGGCATTGTTAGGTTAGTCAGGAAATTTGGAGGAAGGAGAGGAGCTTCACTGCTGTGGCCTGGACTCTTGGCCAGGCAGTCCGGGGAGGCCTGAGGACGAGGGCTTTATGTACATGGACATGTTTTGCATCATCCAGAGGAGGAGGCATTGACCAGTGAGAGGGACAGCCTGTGCACACAGAAGGAGCCAGCTGTGCAGTCTCTGCAGTTCCAGCTAAAATGCCCACGAGGCCCTGGGTGAAAGCATTGGGTGATGGTTGAGTTTATATGGGGAAGGAAAACCAGACAAGAAGAGGCTCGCCCTGCCAGACTTTGGAAAAACTTTGGAGTGATTGTGGTTGAAACCTGGCTTGTGATTGACAAAAAAACAGAAAGAAAATAAATTAATGTCATGGGATAAACATCCTAGGGATGGAATGAAATTTTGCAGGAGGCAAACATTTGCCAAACCTTGTTCTCTAGAGGCTCAATGAGGGCATCGTTTATTGGAAGTGGTGCTGAGAGGCCACAGTAAATCAAAGTCCCCTGGTCAGGCCTCTGCCATGTTCCCCTGCCGTGCCAGCTGCCAGGACACCAAGGAGACTGGCCTTCCTTCTCCGGGTACTCCATTGTGTTGAGGTAAATGGTGACTGTACCCCCTGAGCACACACCAAGGCAGCTGGAGGGAGTCCCAGAGGACAGAGAGGTGTGCAGGCATCGCGTTCCAAGCTAAGGCAGAGAGCCGGGGAAAAGTCAGGCAGAGGGGGAGGCTACTTTAGCAAGGCCGTGGCCTGCCTGCACAGGAGGCTGGAAGGCTGGACAAGCTTTACCTGCCAAACAAGCACCAGGTCACTGCTGGGCTATCTAGAGCAGGAGAACGGTGATAGGTTTGTGCTTTAGGAGTACAGATTGGAGAGGGGAGAAAACTTGAAGAGTGGAGATGTTTGGACCTCCCTTTTCCCAGCTCGCCCAGGCTCTTTCTCAGTGGAGGTGATCAAGGGGAGCCTCTGCAGAGGAGGGGCTCCTTTTCTCGTGTGTCGTCCTGACCTCGTTCGGCCATCCCATAGGCCTCATCACGGGTACTTTGCTTCCGAAAATCTCCTACCTCTTCCAGTGGAACAAAGGACCAAAGAGCCCTCTCTCTTCTTCCCAGGGCTGTGTCCTCTTTGCTGCCTCTGACTGGCAGCTTTCTGCCCTCCTGCTCTCACACGTTCTTTAAGCATTTGCTAGAATGGACCCGGGCCTGGATTTGCTCAGTGGCTCATCCGTCCAATCGTATGCCGTAATTTATACCTACTCGTGGGTTTTCTTTGTCCTCTGGGTCTGGTCGAGCAGATCATGTAAGTGACCTTATTATCCTCGAGAAGGCCCTGCGTGTTCTCAGACCTCACGACAGGTGGGTCTGCAGACCCTTCCTGCCATAAAGATGCTGAAAATGGTGGGTTGGGTTTGAAAAAAATGGGTCAAAGAACCTTTGAGAATGTTCACCTGCTGCTGGGAGGCTGTGGGGTGAACACCTGGGATGTCAGCCAGAGATGAGATGTCCTCTGTGTGGTCTCTCATCTCAAATTGGCTTTTGATGACGTGGGAGTGAGCTTTTCCCCTCCCAAGTCACTTACTGACTGTCTGCCCTGCCTGTCTCAGGAGACAGCCAGGCTACCTTACCTGGCTCCTAGTGGGTGTGGCCATCTCTCTCCTGGATAGCTGACCCTCTCCGTCCTTTTGGCTGTCTCAGATTGGGTGTTTGGTGGGTGTCTCCAGCTCTGCCTATCCCTGTAGATCCACTGCCCAGTGGTGGGGTGCCACTCTCAGCCCTGATGTCCTCCTGCCCAACTGACTTCCTTCTTCACAACTTCTCTTAGCCATGTGCCCCCTTCTTGCCTCCCACAGCCACCCCCTGAGGCCCGGCCCTCCCCCTCCCTCACCAGAACCTCATCATCTTCCCAAAGCATGGGCCTGACCCCTCTCAACTCCGGGTCTCCTATTACTAAACTCTTGTCTTTGGCATTTAAGGCCCTTTGCCCACACACCTCGCTGTTCTACTGCCCAGCCACACAGACTTGGGCTTCCGTCCCCTGTGCCTGGAATACCCTCCCCGTCACCTTGTCATAGCCATTCCTGGCCTCCTTCCCAACCTGATATCTGTGTCCATCCTGCCCTCCTGTCTCTGAGGAAGAGGCCAGCCCCTGGCACTCATGCCCGTGGGTCTCCCCACTGATCGTTCCCTTAATAGCCCTCGCCTCCACATGGGCTCCCCCGGCCTCTGGCCGCCTCCTGTCACCACCAGGCCCTAGAGAGAGCCTGGTCCTTGCCTGTGCTCGGCCCTTCACCCTTACTTTGTAAGCCTTTGCCAGCTGGCATCTTCACTGGCCCCACTCTCTGCTCTCCAAGGTTCCCGAAAGTCTTAGAATTTTTTCACTCTTATTTTTTGTTTCACTGCCATGATGCTTCATTTCCCTAAACGTGTCCTTCCAGCCATGCCCTCATTTGGAAAAGGCCCCAGCGTTCAGCAACGCACAGAGAGCGGGCATCCTGGGCAGGCCTGCCCCCCTCCAGTGGGGGACGCGCTCTCACCTCTACTCCTGGGGGGCCGGCTGCCAGCACAGGTGCGCCTGGGCGTGGATTGTTCCAGATGACTACTGTCACATGGTGCCTCTGACACCCAGCTGCTTTTCCTCAGTTTCCACATCTGTAGAATGGAGAGAGAAGCACTTTCCTTCCAGAGCTGCTCTTTGAACAGAAGCCGCCATCCGCCACCCACCACCCAGTGTTGGAATGCTTGGGCTGGTGGCTGTCTGGCTCTTGAGCTCCCATTCCACGGCCTTTTCTTTCTGGACCCTTGACCCCTTTCAGCGCTCTGGCCTTCCTCTGCTCTAGTCTTTGCTCATTTTGCTCACCTGGCCCTGTCATCTCCTGGTTCTTCTCTGGCCCTTTCGCTGCGGTGTGCTCCTGGGCCTGGTCCCAGGCCCCCCGCCCCGGCTCCCGCCCCGCCTTCCAGCCTGCTTTCTTCTACACTGACACCCCGTTTCCCATTGTTCTGTGAATGGCTCTGTCTTCTCCCTTTGTGTCCATGGGTCATTTGCCGTGTCTGTAGTGGCACCTCCCGGGGAGCTCTCCCTGTGCCCGGGCCTTGTCCTCGGCCCTCCTGAAGCCTGCCCGGCGTCTGGTACAGGCTGGGCACTTGGTGAATGTGTCCTTGGCTGCTGCCTTGTTGTCCCCACCCCGCAGAGGCCCTCCTTGCTCCTTTCTGCGTTCGCTTCATTTTCTTGTGTTGGCATCTTCTCACGGCCAGCTTCCAGCAACAACAGATGCTGTTATCCAGCAGGTCCTTTTCATCACTACTCCACACCCTGCTCTGAGCCCCACACTGAGGATGAACTTGTCTTTTCTCCCCCAACTTTGCTGTGACCTCTGGCTTTGGTGGGAGCATCCAGCTGGGCGTGGAGGCTGCTCTTCACAGGGCCCTTCTTCCTGCCCAGCCTGGTGCCCTGTGCCCAGGCAGCCTCTGCGTTTCTGTGTTTCACTGCTGCCCAGCTGCTCCCCATTGAGCCACATGTCCCTTCCTGACAACAGGGACATCACTGGCCTTGGGGTGATTGGCCAGGCCACGAAGGCAGGAATTTGGTTCCTCTTTGTAAAACACAACGTCAGTCCATGGGGGAGCTGCCCCTCTAGCCCCAGAGTTTTATGCTGTGTTCTCCAGCTTCACTCTGATTTTTCGAACGTGTATGCCCAGTAAGGAGATGCCGCCGAGCTCTTCCCAGGCCTTTGGGCAGCGTTTTGGGGCCTGGCTTCCAGCAGCAGTTTGCTGGCGAGTCTTGGGAGAGGATGCCACCCTTCTAGGCAGGCGCCTGAGAGAGAGAGAGCTGTCCCTCGCTGTCCCTGGGCTGCCTTGCCCAGACAGCTTTGGGCAAGACTGCAGGCAGGTGCCCTGGGGCGTCCTTGTCAAAGACAGAGGAGGGAGATGTGAGCAGTGAAATCATTCAATCGGCTTCAGGATCTTTCTGGTCGTACTCCCCCTGGTTTCCATGTAGATGGAGCTGTGGGCCTGCCTGTGATTCTCCAAATCCCCACATGTTTTCAAGTCGCTTCTTCCTGGGTTTGTTTGTTGAATGATGGAGATGGGGCCTTCATTTTCAGTGCAAATCACCATGGTGCTACTCTTTAAATTGCCCAGGCAGATTCTGTGCGAGGGCTGGCCTTGTCCTGCGACGATTCCCTTTGGGATGGTGGGAATGATTCTCAGAAAGGCAATGTTAGCTTTCTGTCTGCCTGAGTTCAGCCTGTCCCAGGCCTCCCAGGTCTCCCAGGCCTTCCCTCTTGCCTTAGGGTTTCGAAAACTGCCCTTTCTGCAAAGCCCCTCAGGGAAGAGGGAATCAGAATAAAGATGGAGTGCTTGAGGAAGAGGGGAGGCGGAGGGGGGAGAGGGGGCGAGCAGGGCTGGGCTGCCCCCATGGGCACGAGGCCCTCTGCCACCCCTCATAAAACCTGGGGCTCTGTCTTTCCGGGCCCCTGGTGAGGGAGCGGGCCTGGTGTATTTGCATGGTTTTGGATTCCTAGAGAAAGAAAAGGTCCTTTAATTGTTGTCTTTTTCCCCTAGCCTTTACAAGCTGATGAGCTAACAAGCGTTTATTAAGTTCCTGTTCCAGGCCAAGCTCTGTGCTGGGTACTGGGGACATTCGTTGTCCTTCCGTCATTTAGTCATGTGACTGACCCTGGGGACTGTCACATGCCATTACTTTCTTGGCAAAGCTTCTGCAGTGGCTTTCCCTTTCCTTCTCCAGTGGATTGAGGAAAATAGAGGTGAAGTGACTTGCCCAGGGTCACAGAGCTAGATAGCATCAGGTCTTCCTGACTGTAGGCCCAGCGCTCTCTCCACTGAGCCACATGGCCTCCCCATCGGGTCACAGAAAGACAGACAGAAGCCAAACAGCCCCTGTCCTTTCTAGCCAGGGAAGCACTGTGTTTGGTTGATGACATGGAATGACTGGGCTGGCTGGGGACAGAGGCCTAGTCAGCTGCCGGAACTTGGGTGAGGCCAGTGTGGCGGCAGAGACTGCTGGAGAAATAACCCCAAACCCTCTTTGGCCAGATTGTAGAGTTAGGGAAAGGATTGTGAGTTGCGTTCTATTATCTGCATGCTGCAGGTGAGAAAACAGGCACACGGGTGAAGTGACTTGCCCAGGGTCACACAGCCAACAAAACCAGAGTTTCTGTTTTATCCTGGAGGCAGCATGAGGAAGGCCCTGGGCTTGGGATAGAAGCAGGGCTGGTTGGCCAGGCTCTGGCCTTACTGAGCATTGTGCTCAGGGTTCATCTGGGGCCCATTGTGAGGATGCTCAGCCTGGAGCAGGGGCTGCATGGAAATACTGGGAGGGATTCAGGGCAGCCCACATCTCCTAAACACCTACTGTGTGCCAGCATTGCTAGGAGCTGGGGCTATAAAGGAAGGCTTTCAGGGAGGGTAAATTGGGCGTAATCAGCAGAGAGAGAAAGCACCAGCATTTGGGGGCATTGAGAAGGGGCGGCCTGGGTAGGGCCAGAGAGGATGCCAAGTGCCACATGGGAGGAACAGCCAGTAGTCTGGTGCTGCTGGTGGAAGCGGGTACAGGAGAGACCAGAAAGGCAGAAGGGGGCCGGGCTCTGAAGGGCTTTGAATGCCAAGCAGAGCATTTTTCCCTTGGATCCTGGAGGTGATAGGGAGCCCTGCGATGATTGAGTGGCTCCAGGGAGCACAGTTAGGAGCCCAGGGAGGCCGACCTTGGGAAGGGCTCGTGAGGTGAGGATGGGCTCTATCAGGGACGCTGTTGAGAGGAATCTGGCCTTCTAGCAGGTGCCTGCGATGGCATGGTGGGGAAGACCTCGTGGGTCATCCGTCTGTGTCCTGGGCCTTCCCAAGGCCGGGCTGGGAGTGGGGTGACGGTGGTCGTTCCTGGGCCTGGGGCGGGGGGCAGCCTTTGTTCTGTCCCAGAGTCTGGGCAGTGACCTGCATGTTTGCTCTTTGCTGCTCAGGGTCCAGAATAAATACGAAGTCCTGAATTACGCGACCGTTCCCATCTACCTCCCGGAGATCACCATCGGAGCCCACCAGTGTGACCGCCTCTACCGCCAGTTCAGAGAGGTAAGGCTTGGGTCTGAGAACAGCGCATTCCACGGCCTGATGCGTTCGGGCTACGGGGAATACTGCAGCGCGCATTTCTTGTTTCAATAAAGCAAAAGTGCTTCGTTTTCATTTAGGCAATTTTCCTTCCAAGCGTTTGTCCCCACCCCCCACCAAGTCAGTTACTAAAACTCTGAGCTGGCGGCTCATTAGCTTCTTATGTTCTGGTCTTCATTTGGGGCGCTGCGTTGTTCTGCAGAGTAATTTCCAAGGACTTCCGCCCTCTCGCTACTCCACTTACCCAGACGTACAATGGATGTGTTAACGTATTGCACATGCTGGACCTTGGTCTGGCGCAGGCCAGGCTTGGCGGCCCAGCGGGCTGACGTCTTGGGGACCCCACCCCTGCCCCCCATCTGGATGTGTCCTGCCCTCCTGGAGAGTGTCCTGATAGGATGATCGGGTGGGAGCAGATGGGGACCAAAGCGGGACATTTTACTGATGCCCTGGCCACATGGGATCATCTGTAACTATTAGTGTGGCTGCCTGGTCAGCTGTTACTCAGTAAAGATTGTGGGAATTCAGAATGTTCAACAGAGTTCTCATTTGGAGGGCTTACAGAGTTAATCACATATCCAGTATGAGGGATTGGTTCATTTAGAAACCCTAGAATTCTTGGTATAGTAAGACCTTGATTCATTTTTTTTTAAATAAGCCTGACATAGTTGTGTGTAAGTGGAGAAATCAGTCCACCCTGTCCCAGAAGTCTTAGTGCTGTCATAGGCCCCAAGTCCTGGGCCAGCCTGAGAGTCAGAAGCACCAGATTCTAGTGGGAAACATTCCTGGGAGTTTGCCCCTGACCTCGGACAGGCTTCTCCACCTCCCTGTGGGTCAGGCCCTGCCTCTGTCCGATGCAGAGCACGGGCTCTCCTTGAGGCTCTGGGCGTCCCTTTGACTGTGTGGTCGGTTCATGACTCCTGGTCATTGGGAGCGAGTGTGAGGCTGAGCTCCCCTTCTCCATTTCATCTCCTGGTGGTTCAGGGCTGGATGCTCTGAATTCCCCTGGGGGGTGTCCTCTGGGCAGAATAAGGTGCCCCCCCTCCCCTCACCCTTGTAGAGGTCAGTAACATCCCTGCTGGGCTTTTGAGAAGAATTCTGCTCTTTGTTGACTTGCTTGCGTGTTCTCTGCCGTCCCTTTGAACGGAGTAGAAGAGACAGTTCAACCAAGTGCTCAGAGCAGGAGAGGAGCCGGGTTGTGGTGTGGGTGTCCTGAGTAGTCTGACAGCAAGGCTGGTCACTCGAGTGGTGGGAGGGAGCCTGCTTGGGCCTCCCATGTCGGGCCTTCCTCACCTTCACGGCGCTCAGGTGTGGGGAGCAGAGTGGAGGGGACACGGGCAGAAGGGGCTTGAGAACATGGCAGGGGCTTCACTCTGCGGCCTGGCTGTCACAGCCTGCTGTTAACTCTCTGTTTCCCCAAATGCAGATGGGCAAGACGGGGGTGCAAACCTCTGAAGGATGAGATAAGTCATAACCCTTCCCCCCCGGCCCCTGGCTGAGCTCACTTCATTTGTAGGTGGGTGTGTTTCCCCCTCCTAAAGCAGACTTAGAACGTCCTCTGTGCCACGTTACTGGAGAGCCATCGGCTCCCTGCAGGCTGCTTCTTCTGTGGTGCCGCCAGAGCCAGAGGTGCAGGGGCTCCCCCAGGGTGTAGGAGGAGCAACGGCCCTTCCGTCCCCTCCCTGTGTGGCCTTGGGCTTGCTACACTCGGTGCCCTGTGGTTATAAGAAATGGAAATAGCTTTTTAAATGGTTTTATTTTTTAAACAAAGATCTAAAAATGAGGTTGGTAGGAAAGCATTTGGGTGATGTGTGTGGCTGAGAGCACTAAGGGATCCTCTGTCATCTGCGGGCGCCTGGGCTAGATGGGTGAGGTGCCTCCCGCGCCCCTGGCCGGGCCGGGCAGCCACAGAGAACCAGAGAGTGTCCTGGGCCTGCACCCGCTGGGGTGGGACAGGAGGAGAGCTGACCGGTCCAGTTCAGCCCCGGACATTTCAGGTTACCTCAATTCTGTCAGAATGAGTTCGGGAAAGTTAACTGTGAGGGAAAGTATGTCATTGCTCTAGAATCTTGGGAAAGGGCACAAAAAGCCTGTTCTCTTTTCCTGTGCTCCCTGCAGCCCCATTTCCCAGCTGGCTCTCCCTGCCCTCTCTTTCCAAGAGTCACTAAATCAGAAACTCTGTGATCACCCGGCATCTTCCCTCCACCTCCTCCCTGATCCAGCCTCCGTGGGACTCCCCCCACTCCCCCTCCCCCAGTCCCTGCCCACGGCTGCCCAGCCAAGCAGGACCGCTTATGCCCCGTGTCTGGACTTCCATCTGAGCTTCTCTCTCGGTCTTCTGCTGCCCTTGGTGTCTCTCTCCCTTGGTTGCAGACCCGCCTCGATCTTGTGGCCTTTCCCCCGACCTCTTGTCTTGGACAGCCTTCTTCTGGCCTAGCCCTGTTCAGATGGAGCCTCCCTTGGCCTGCTCCCTGGTGGGAGGCTCTCCTTATGTTTTGCCTGGCTCTGTCTCGTCCCTTTTCCCTTGCGCCCTTCCCATGGGCGCATGCCCTGCCCTCCTGGAGAGTGTCCTGATAGGACGATCGGGTGGGAGCAGATGGGGATCGGAGGGGAACATTTCACTGAAGCTAGTTTTAGCTTTCAACAGTCATTTCCACAAGGTTTTGAGTTACAAATTTTCTCCCCATCTTTCCCCTACCCCCACCCCAAAATAGTGAGCCTACTGAATACCCCTCCCCCCAATCTGTTCTCTCTTATGTCCTCCCCCATGCCCCCTTAACTTTCTAGTAGGGCAGCATGGGTTTCTGTGCCCCAGAGCCTGTACATCTCATGTCCCAGCTGCATGTAAAGAAATGGTTTTTAACATTTGTTTTTAAAACTTTGAGTTCCAGAGTCTTTCTCTTCCTCCCTCCTCACCCACCCCCACTGGGAAGACAAGCAGTTCAATACAGGTTGTACATGTGTAGTTACATGAAACATTTCCATAGTGGGTATGTTGTGAAAGACTGACTGTAATCCCCTCCATCCTCTCCTGCGCCCCCTTACTCTGTTTTCTCCTTTGACCCTTCCCTTTTCAAAAGTGTTGCTTCTAAACTACCCCCTCCCCCAGTCTGCCCTCCCCTCCATCATCCCCCCTCTTAGCCCTGACCCCCCTGTTTTCCTGTAGGGTAAAATACCCAGCTGAGTGTGTGTGTTACTCCCTCCTTAAGCCCAATTCAATGAGAATAAGGCTGTTGCATTCCCCTTCACCTTCCTGCTCTTCCCCTCCATTGGAACAGTGTTCTCTTGCCTCTTTTATGTGAGATAATTTACCCTAGTCTGTCGCTTCCTTTCTCCTTCTCCAAATATATTCCTCTCTCACTTCTTTATTTTTAGATATCACCCCTTCCTATTCAACTCGTCCTGTGCCCTCTGTCGATGTATACGTGTACGTGCATGCACACACACGCCATCTCCTATACATATGTACATATATGTATATATCTATATGCACACACATACACAATGCACCTTCCTATACATACATGTATATGTATGTATACCTACACACATACACCCTCCTATACATATATGTATGCACATATACACCTACACACATATATACACACATGTACTCTCCTATACGTACATATATGTATGCATGCCTATATGCACGCACAGACATAGACAATCATCCTCCCATATATATATGTATATATACCTATATACACATACACTCTCCTATACAAATATGTATGCGTATATATACCTACACACATACATAAACACATGTATCCTCCTATACATGCATGTATATATGCCTACACACATACACCCTCCTACACATACATACATACGTGTGTGTGTGTGTGTGTGTGTGTGTGTGTGTGTGTGTGTGTGTGTGTATCTGCACACATATGCATTTATTTCATTAGGTTTGTCAGGTGCCTGCTGTATGCCTGGCATTGTGCTCGGCACTCCACATCTTCGCGGAACCTCATACTGTCCCCATCTTACAGCTGCATCGTCTGAGACAAATGGATGACCTGGCTGGGCTCCCCCGGCTTGTGAGTGTCTGAGGCTGGATTTGAGCTCAAGGCTACCTGAGTCGAGGCCCAGTCTCCTACCCGCTGTGCCCCCAGCTCTCTGTAGCATCAGAGCTAGGAAGAGAGAAGAGGGGGAGGACCACTGGTCATGAAAGCTCAGAGAAGCCCTTGGTCAGTCTGAAGGCAGCTCTGGAAGTGGCCTGCCTGGGTGTGTGCTAGGTGCATTTCCACAAGTGAACAGAAGAGCATTTCTTAAAGAGCATTTCTTAAGCGCTTGTTGTGTGCTAAGCCCGGGGGCACCGCCCTGATGGCTGGAGACAGCACGGATCGGCAGTTCTAGCGGCAGGTCAGACTGAGTATAGGGGCTAACAGGGGGAATGACGTGGGGGAGGCTAGATTTGGCCTTGGACGTCCTGGCTCTGTGGCTGTGGCGGGAGACTTCACGAGAGAGGCTCTGAAGGTCCTTCCAGCTCCGAGCCCATGACCTCTTTCCTCCTCTTGTCTTCCTGTCCTGCCTTCCCTGTTCTTCTTGCCCTCTCCCAGGTGTCCTCCTAAGGACGTGAGCAGATTTCCCCTAGAAGTGCGAGGGACATACTCTCTGTGACTTCTCTTCCTAGGGGGAATGGGAGCACTGGGAGGCTGAGGAGCTTGCCCAGGTTCACACATTGAGTGTTTATGAGAAGGAGGATTTGAAGCCGGGTCACTCTGGCTCCAAAGGCCAGCTATATCCGCTATTCCAGGTAACTTCTCAAATCAAAGTATTTTTTCAAAATTGTTTTAACCAGCATTTATTCTCCCTCCCTTCCACCCTACTCCCACTGAATAACAAAAAAAGAAAACCCTCTGCCTGGATCGGCAAACCCCATTTCCCCCAGTGGCTGGGGCCAGAAACGGCTGCCTCGGTGTGCATCTGGAGTCTCCCCGTCCTGGGGCCGGAGGTGGGCACTGTGCTGTCGTGTTGGTCCAGCAGGAGCCTGGTCCTATCCGAGTCTCTCAAGGTGGTTTTTCTTGGTCACTCTGCTGCTCTTGCCCTCAGTTCACGGAGGCCTTGCCAGTAAAAATGCCCATCTCATCATCATGGCACGTTCCTTGTACTGTAGGTTAGCTGGGCCAGGAGGGGGTGGCACCCCTTAATTCTCTGCCATTGCAAGAAGAGCTGCCATGAAGAGTTTTGTAGGTATGGCGCTTCTATCGCTTTGGCACGTGGGCCCAGGCGTGGTGGTGTCGAGTCCCAGAGGGCATGGACAAGACAGTGACTTTTTAGACGTGGCTGACGTGGCTCACAAGGGCCTTCTCGAGTGGCTGGGCCAGCAGCTTCGCGCCGAAGCACCTGTTCTGTCACAGCCCCGCCAGCATTTGTTGTTTTCCTCTGTTGTTCGTTATCGTTGCTGATGTGAGGAGTCCGGGATGGAGCCTCAGAGCTGCTTTAATTGGCCTTTTTCACATGATTAGTGATTTGGGGCATCTCTCACACGGCCGCTGACAGCTGGGATCTCTTCCTCTGGGACCTTCCTGTTCTGTCCTTTGGCCGCTGCCCGCCAGAGGGTGGCTTCGAGACAGACGCTGCCCCAGCTCCTTACGTTTCTGGGACGTGGTGACCTTTACCGGAGAAAACTGTCGCGAAGATCTTTCCCAGCTACATGTTCTCTTCTGATTTTAATTTCGTTCATTTTGTTCTGTGCTCGTTTTAATTTCATGTAATGGAATTGTCTGTTACCTCATGGGATCTTCTCGATCCCTTGCTTGGTAACTAACTCTTTGCCTACCTGGGTGAAAAGGCCTTTCTCCCAGCTCTTGCTATCCCCTGATTCGCCATTTGCGTCTGGGCGTTTTTCTCGGTGGGTGGTGTGAGGTGCCTGTCTCCTTCCCCTTCTGCAAGACGTCTTTTCGGTTTGCCAGTGGCCCCCCCCCGCGGTCACGCGGGCACTTTCTGGCCAAGGCTGCTGCCCCCGCCTCTTCCCGCGAGCTGCTTCTCTCTTTAACCAGAGTCAGCTGCAGGGACCACGGGCCGCCCGAGAGCTTCCCTGCTCAGCTCCTTTGCCCACTTTTTTTTATTATTTCCCTTGTGGTTCCTTACCTTTTTTATTCCATGTGAATTGCATTTTTTTCTAGCTTTATTTTTTAAAAAGTCCCATCGTAGTTTGATATGGCCCTGAAAAAGCAAATTAACTTAGGCAACGTTTTAATTTTTGTTACTTCAGCTCAGTCTCCTTATGAGCAAATCCTGTTTCTCAGTTACTTCATTGTTTTCTTTGTTTCTCCAGTGAGTGCTTTCTAGATTACTTCATCTGACTCCTGGATGTGTCTCGGTATAGACTCCCAAATATTTTAGACACTGCATAGTTATTTTGAATGAATTTTTCTTCCTCTTCCTGCTATGTTTTATTGATCATATGCAGTTATTTTGATGACTTTTGTGGCCACTCTGCTGAATAAGCTGATTGGTTCAGTTCACTGTAGCTGGGTCTTTGAGATCTCTGCGGACAGCTTTTTCTGTGCTGTTTCACTGTGTTGTGGTGATCGTGGCACCCCTGCTTCAGCCGTGGTCTTAGAGAATCGTCTCACTCTCCCCACCACTCATCGGGTTTGCTGTTCGTCTTAGGTGGCTGTCATTGACTGTGCTAAGGAAAGATCCAGTCATTCCTATACTGTCCGGTTTTTTTTTTTAACAGAAATAAGTATTGGGTTTTATCAGAAACCGTTTCAGCACTTACCGACATAACCCTGGATCTTTGTTCTTTCTGCTGTGAACATGATTTACACTCACAGTTTTCTTCGTATTAAACCAGCTCTGCCTTGCTGATCTAACCTGAGCCTTGTCATGGCGTGTAATCTTTGGTATACACTGTTTTGTCTTCTTTTCCAACATTTTGTTTAAGATTTATGCAGCTCTATTCACTTAGGATATTGGTCTCGAGTTTTCTTTCTCTGCTGTATCTCTCTCGTTAGATATAGATGTAAAACCATTACAAGTTTAATACCTAAGCCAGGGAGAGACAGAACATGTGTGTGTGTGTGTGTGTGTGTGTGTGTGTGTGTGTGTGTATACACACACAGTCTAAACATTTGTAACATGTAATAGAATCTGTACCCACATATAATAGATGCAGATACACATGCACACTTTGAGGAAGGACTCTGACCGTCCTGGGGGGCCTGGAGGCGGATGAGAGCTCACGTTGCTGACAGCCTGACCCATGTACGAGGAGTGAGGCTCATTCTTTGGCTGAGAGAAGGAGTGTTGAGTCTCCGAGCTGGACGGATCTGCCCATTGCATACCCCTGGCACAAGAAACCTCTGTGAGCCTCAGTGATCTTGTCCATGAACTGGGGATAATCCCACTTGTACTGTGTTAGCTAGAGGGAGGACTGCTCTGAACATGGGATTCTGGCATTCTTAGTGGTGTCTCCTTAAACACTGAAGTGAAAGAATCTCAGGGTCAGAGGAGACCTCCACCACTCAGCACTGATCGAGAATCCCTTCTGGACCATCCCCAGGTGACAGGTGGTCACACAGACTCTGCAGAAGCCTCCACGAATCACTGTAATTGTTCCAGGGTCTCCTCTTTGCTGCCTTGAGTCCTTCTTCCTCAGCTATTGGATCCTTGAAGGCAGCTCTCCAGTGCTCCCTTCTAGGCCGACACTGTCCTTCAGTCCTGCCATGGGAGGAATGTGAGACCCTTCAGCCCTGATACCTTCCTTCAGATGCTCTCACCAGTAATCAGAAGACATTTATCAGGATTTATGGTGTGTGCCTGATGCTCAGACACTGGGAGAAAAAGAAGAAAGAAGGCCTTGCCCTCAAAGTGCCAGCCTTCCCTTGGAGGAGGCAGCATGCCCCTTGAAAGCTGAGCTTTGAAGGAAGTGATGGATTCTGGGAAGTGGCTGCTGGAGGCAGCAGCTCCTTGGCCTGGAGATGGTTGGGCCTAGAGAATGGGGCCGTGGCCACTAAGGAAGGGGTTGGAGGAGTCCTTCCTATGTGAGATACTGGGACAAAGGCTGAGGGAGCTGAACTCTCGTCCCCCTCTTGCTTTGCCTCTTCTGACTGCTGAGCCTACTAAAGGCCTCCGAGCACTTTTCTTTACTGTGATCTAGCCATCCTTGCTTCATTTTATCTTGAGAATGTTGAACCTGGGCAGGACCTTGAGGAGCAGAGCCAAGATGGCGGTATAGAAGCAGGAAAGCCCTGCAGCTCCCACATAGTCACCTCAAATACTCATAAAATATGACTCTAAACAAATTTTAGGGCTCCAGAACTCACAAAATTACAGAAAAAAACACATCTCCCACTGAAGGCACCTCGGCAGGAAGGGCTCATCGCAGCACGCTGGGAGCCGAGCCCAACCTGAAACCACAGCTTGGCCCCAGGGTGGCCAGGACGAGCCCTGGCTAGAGCACTTGGGAGAGTGGATCACAGACAGCTGTGGCAGTTTCCAGAACTATCAACCCATATGAAACAAGGACAAAGTGAAAGGTCAGTGGAACTCAGCTAAATTTGAGGGAGAAAAGCAGTCTGGCCAAACTCTCTCCAGGGCAAGGAAGCGGCAGAAGCAGCGGCCCTGCAGCTGCCTCCATGTGGCTGCTTCAGAGCTCTCAGCCTGCAGATTGCAGGAGTCCAAGAGATCATTCAGAGGCTAAATGCTCTTGTGTTGAGCTGCCTGGATCCGGATCGTGGTCTTGTCTGGTGGTCCTGAGATGTGTTTTCAGTGAGCCAAAGCTGGTGGGGGCTGCAGTGGCCTCCTAATAGCTCTGGCAGCTGCAAAAACCCCAGCGATTTGGGACAGAGCTCTCCCCTCTGGAAGCAGAGTCCCACAGAGCTAAAAAGTCAAGTAATTGACTGGCAACATGAGCAGGCAAAG
>CM053584.1:393808452-393843318 GCA_028627135.1 Pseudochirops cupreus | reverse complement strand
GGGGGAGGGTTGATGGAAGCACATATGTCTGTAAAGGGACAGGGACAGGGACAAGGTAGAGAATAGAGCAAGGGGGGGTGGGATAGGAAGGAGGGACATAAGATCAGTCTCTCACAATATGCCCACTGTGGAGAGGTTCTGTGTAATTATACATGTACAGCCTGTATTTAATTGCTAGCACTTCCAGTGTGGGTGGGTGATGAGGGAGGAAGAGAAAGAATCTAGAATTTGAAGTTCTATAACCAAATGTCAAAAATATATATGTATATATATGTATACAATTATTATTATTAACTACATCCAACTGGGACTTGAGATACACAAGCACTGTGGTAGGGAGATCCATCCTGTCCTACCGGAAAGTCAGAGGGATGATGGGGGAGGACATAGGAGAGAAAAGATTGGGGGAGGGGTTATACAATGGGATCGCTGTTTTGGGGTGGTGGGTAGGGGAAAGATGGGGAGAAAATTTGTAACTCAAAACCTCGTGGAAATGGATGATGTAAACAAGAAAATAAATAAATAAATTTATTTAAAATAAAAAAAGAGAATGTTGAACCTGCCAAATAAATAGGGAATTTATGGAAACTGTGAAGGCCCCCCGGGGCCTCAGCTGCGCTGTCTGGGATCCCTCCTTTCAAGAGGCCACAAAACTGCAATACCTTCTGGCCCAGCTCACGGGCTCCCCATGTGGTAGGCGAGGGAATGACAAGGGCAGATCTCTCCCTCACCAAGACGGCCTGCGAGCCTGATCAGTTAGGAGGCTGTTGGATTGATCTAGGCAAGTGGTAAGAAGAGAGGGGGCAGCTAGGGGCACCATGGTGCATGGCAGGCTGGGCCAGAGAGGCTTACCTTCATGAGTTCACATCTGGCCTCAGACACTTCATGACTGAATGACTCTGGGCAAGGCTGGTCTCGCTGTCCCTCACACAGCATGTGCCATCCCTTGCCTCACATCCATCCCTGCACTTTTCCCTCAGCTCTGCTCCCACAGTCCCCAGAGCTCAGCTCAGCCTGGCTCTTACCCAGAGCCTCTGCTGATCCCCACATTGGCAGCAGGTACATTGTGGACGTGAGAGCAGGGTCTCATCCATTCTGTCTGGGTGTGCTCAGAGCCTAGTGCAATGTCTGGGACAAAGGCCATGCCCCCGAAACGTGAGTGAGCCTGAGCTGAAGCCCTGAACTGCTTCCCTAGTGGTTGTCAAGTTTCTCCCATTTGTGTGGTATCAGCATGGCCTGAGCTTGGAACCAGTGCCATGGAACGCTGTTCACTTGGCTTTGCTGATTCGGTGCATTTTTGTGTTCTTGTTCAATCTTATTATCAGCCTAGCAGGAGTCGTGCTGTTGGTTTGCAGATGGCTGCTTAGAGTCCAGGGTTTTACCAAGACTGGAGGGAGCAGAACGTTTGTTTCCATGCTATTTTCAGTGGGGCAACCGCGCCTGGAGGCCAAGCACGAGCCTCGTGGTTTGTCCGCTCGGCCGGCGTCCTGTGGCCTGGGCTCATCCCTGGGCTCTCAAGTCAGTGCCAAGCCAGTGCCTAGAAGCGCTTGCCGGTGGAACGCCCCTTTGTACCAGCTGGCTGTGGCCACCTTTGTGATAGCACTGTCCTTCCCATAAGGCCGACGATTAAACCGTGAATTGTTCTCCACTCTAGAGAGGAAATCTCTTCCAGATAGAAGGAGGCGCAAGGCTGTTGAGCTTCAGCGCTCCCTCCCTGTCGCTGCTTGTGTCCAAGGCAGTTGCCTCGGGAACAGCCCCTGCTGTTGGCTCTCGCCTGCTATTTTTATGTCTTTATTGTCTCTAGTTGTCTTCGTTTCCAGTATCAAGGTCTCCCTTCCCATTGTTAATGGAGCTGTTTGACAGCTTTAATACTCAGTACTGTCTGTTCCTGGCTCACAAAAACCATCTTCATGAAGACCGTCCGACTTGGAACGAACGAGAAAAGCAGTGGAACAGACCTTGCCTACAGTTGTGGAAGTTGATGCAGGGTGCTGAGAGGACTTTCATTTTGGATTGAAAACAAACACACGCTTCTGTTTCTGACCATCCAAAGCAATGCATAATTAGGTAACTGGCTTTTAATGTACATTAAAATACAGGTTTTCATATTAGATGTTATGTTCCATTTAATCATGATTGAAGTGAAATCATTTTCACATTTCCTTCTAGGTGAACCAGGGATGGAAAAGGGTTGGAGCTTGACTTGTTCTTCATCCGCTGCAGGCTTCAAGGAAGGAGCAAGAGTGGAAATTTGCCCCTAAGTCTTTCTGTCTGAAACTTTTTTCCTTTTCTTTGGATAAAATAAAAATCTAAGTGGCTCAACGTTCCTAAGAAACACACATTTGGGATGCAGAGCGGAGGCTGAGCAGCTGAAGTGGCCCTGCATTTCCTTTCTGATTCCTCTGGGCTTTCCTGGCCTTTTGGCCGGTAGCTTGGCATGCAGCGCTCTGAAGTACTCACCACTTGGGGACTGCTTTGACGGGATGGAATGACTGGGGAAAACAAGATGCCAAATGTAGCCATTTGAGCAAGTGCCGGGGGCACCTGGGGCCCAAATAGTGTTTATTCTGTGTTTTTCCTAGCTTGAAGAGAGTGTTGTCATCTTCTAACATATATGACATTGAGGAGGACAGCTGAGTAGAGATTCATAGTGGGGTATGAGGTATAGATTGGTGGGAAATTTTGATGTATAAAAAAGGCTCTTTAAAGTTAACTTGGTTTCATTCCATACCATTCGTTTCAAATCCCCAAGTAAATTCTTATTTTGAAATCTCTCCTGAAGGTCACGTTTTAAGGTTAAGAGAGGGTTGGCTTTTGTAGTTGCAGAACTTTGGGGGAAATGGGAGTCAGAGAGGCAGTGAAGAAACCATGAAGACTTAGCAATCTGCCCATGGGCAGTGCCTGCCTGCTGTGTGCCAGGCACCGTGATCAGGTAGGCAGTCCCTACACTGAAGGAGCTTACATCCTCATAGGTATTGTGAATGAAATTGGACAAATAGGTAAACTCAAGCAATTTCCTGAGGGGTAGGACAGTTTATTAATAGACCTACCTTCATTTGTGCCAAAAGACCCCAAGTGAGGGCCTGTCTAACACTACAGTCATGGGACCTCCCCTGGCAAAGGCAGCCCCGATAACTTGGACTGGAGGAGGGGGGTTACTGGCTCTTGTCTTCTCCTTTTTATTTCATCATTGGAGGGGAGGAGGAAGGAGAGGACCAGGACTGATCCTCAGGTAAAAGGATTAATCTGAAGCCAGGGAAAGTGGGCTGGCCTTCACTTGTGGCTGGTGATACCCCTGTCTGACACCTCAGGAATGCTTGTCGCTTTTTGAGACCCAGCTGCCGCTAGCATTCTTGGCCAGAAAAGCGTAAGCCATCTCAGTCAGGTCACCCCTAACTTTGATTGGGAAAATCAAAGACACAGGAGTCATCTCCTTGGGACAGCCTCACTCAGGCCAGCTTCTGTGCTTAGGGGGTGAACAGAAGTGAGGGGCCTGGGTGAAGCTGGTGCAGGGATCAAAGCCCAAGCTGGGAGTCGTGGCCTTATTCCCTCGTGCCCTTCAGAAGTCGGGTCTGTCAGAATGAGGAAAAGGCTGCATCACAGAGAAAACTGGTTACTAAATCATGCAGCACAGTATTAATTTTCCTTGTAGGGAATCAGCAGTTCTGTGGGTGTGTGTAGTGGGGAGGAGGGTGTCAGGAAAGGATTCATGGAGAAGTTGGTGCTCAAGCTGTGCCTTCAGGAAGGCAAAGGCTCTCCGAGGTTAGAGTGGGGAGATGATCATGGCCAGCGTGAAGGATGACAGCTGCGAAGGCGAGGCTGGAGGCAGGGAGTGTTGTGTGTGAGGAGCAGAGAGCCCGCCATGGTGACTGGAAGGCCGAGTGTGGGAGGGAGAGGTGTGCCCCCTGAGCACGGGAGCTTAGGTTGGGGTAATTGGGAGCCTCAGCAGGAGCTGAGGAAAGGGTCCAGTGGTCAGATCTGTGCCTAAGGAGAATGAATTTGGTGATAGTTTGTAGGATGGACAAGACTAGGGAGAGACTTGAGACAGAGAAACCGTTTAGGAGGGTATTGCAATCAATAATCAGAGTGAAAGGTGAGTGGAGAGGAGGGCTTGCGTCCAGCCGACCCTGGTATCCAAGGGACTGTGGGCGAGGGAGAGTGTTAGGGTGTGTACGTACAGTGCTGAGAACGCGTGCGTGGAGACCAGCAGAGCGGCGCTGCCTCCCGCAGGAGAGGAGGCCTCCTGGGTTCTTTTTAGGAAGGCGCCAGAAGGAGATGGCGGAGTTGGCCTGATTCTACATCCAAAGACAAGAAGGAACATCATTTCGAGGGATGCCAGTCATCTGAAGTGCTGGTGACAACCCCAAAGATGATTGTATTGCGTGGAACAACAATACCTATTGCAGAGGACGAAGGAATGAAGAAACCCCACAAAGAACTCATCATTCCTTCTGATTAAATCAATAGTTTGCTTTAATATTCTGTAGGTTCAGTGCAAATTGTTCCTAATGAGGGGAGGACTTCCAACAACCTATGAGAAGGTACAGCTCTAATTAGGCCATGAAAGAGGAAAAAGGCTTGTGAGCTGCAGAAAAGTCAGTGTCAGGAGTACTTCCCTAGAGCAAGTGTGAAATTCCAGGAGTGTGAGCTTCTTGAGATGAATCTATGTGGACTCGCTTGGATTGAATTGAGAAGAGAGGAGGGACTGGCTTTCCTGAGCACTTCATAACATCCCAGACAGTGATAGTCAGGAAATGTCTGTCTGCTGATTTGGGGAAACATTTCCAAAGCAGTTGTTGATGTGTCATCAGACCACTAACTTGTCTAAAGCAGAGACCAAAATCAATAACGAATTGTGAGACAGAATGAGAAATGAAAAGCAGTTAATGGCATGTAATTTCACTCTGACATATTTAAACAAGCTGTTAATTCTGAAAAATTGGAAGTAGATAAAAGGACAGACTTCTCCTAAGACTATGGGTTTTGCGGGTAGGGAACGCCAGTGCGTATTGGTAACTTGGTAACATTGGTAATGTGTTGGTAGAGAGTTGCCCAGGCCCCTGAGGGATAAAATAATTTGGTTTAATCTTTGTTTTGACAACTAGTATGTGCCTGAAACAGATCTTCCTTGTTCCCACTCACAGTGCAAACTCAGGGGGGCGTTTTAATTAGTGTAAACCAGCTCCTGCAATGAGGAGGCCAAAGGAAACTAGAAAACCATGCTAGCTAGCAAAGATTTGATCTTGACAGTTTGTAGAGGTTCAGTGGTGAGTAGAGCATAGATTTGTTTGAAATGTCTTGTGGAAGATTGTGAGCGTTAGTGTTTCATAAAACACTGACAGACAGTGGAAGGGGAGAGAAATCAAAGGAAATCCAGAGAGACTGAGAGCATCCTGAGAACATTTAAGGCTGGCCCTTTAAGGACCAACCAGCAAGCTCTCTCCTTTCCATAATTGACCATGAAAGCTGCCATGTTAGAATGCCCAACTGTCATCATGGTCTCCTCAGAGGCCTTCTGGCAAAGGCTGGTGATCAGTCACGTGTCAGGTGTGGACACCTGTTGGGGGTCCTCTTCTGCCACCTCATTTTTCCTTCAGGCTTTCCCAACATCACCGTTTTCCCCAATGAATCCTGTCTTATTATGTGGCCAAAGTATTTGGGCTTCAGCTTCAGTATTTAAACTTCCAGCGAAGACCGTGAATCAATGTCTTTAAGTGTTGACTGATTTGATCTCCTTGCTGTCCAAGGGACTCTCAGAAATCTTCTCCAGCCCCACAATTCAAAAGCATCGATTCTGTGATGCTCAGCTTTCCTCGTGGTCCAACTCTCGCAGTTGTACATCGCTACAGGAAAGACCATAGCTTTGGCCTTGGTTGACCAAGTGATGTCTCTGCTTTTTTAGTCTGATGTCCAGATTTGCCATAGTTTTTCTTCCAAGGAGCAAGCGCCCTTTAATTTTATGGTGGCTGTCACCATCTGCGGTGGTCTTTGAGCCCAAGAATGTGAAATCGGATGCTGCTTCCATTTCTTCTTCTTCTGTTTGCCAGGAAATGATGGGACCAGTTGCCAGGAACTTAGTTTTGTTTTGTTTTTTATGTTAAGCTTCAAGCTTTTACATTCTCCTCTTTCACACTCATCAAGAGGGTAATTCTTCTTCACTTTCTGCCATCAAAGTGCTATCATTTGCCTATCTGAGATTGTTGCTATTTCTCCTAGCAACCTCAGTTCGGGCTTTTGATTTGTCAGCCTGTCATTTCACACCATGTGCTCTGCATATAAATTAAATAAGGTGACAATATGTAGCTTTTTCATAGTCCTTTTCCAATCTTAAACCAATCAGTTGTTCCATCTTTGGTTCAGACTGCTGGTCTTGGGCTCGCATACAGGTTCCTCAGGAGACAAGAGGACTTGGTCCTCCCATCTCTTTGAGGACTTGCCACATTTTGTTATGACCCACACAATCAAAAGCTTTAGTGTGGTCAGTGAAGCAGTGAAACATCCAGAAGATGTTTTTCTGGAACTTTCTTGCTTTCTCCATAATCCAGCCAATGTTGGCAATTTGGTCTCTAGTTCCTCTGCCTCTTTGAAAACCAGTCTGCTCCTCTGGTAGTTGTTGGTTCACACACTGCTGAAGTTGAGCTTGCAGAATCTTAAGTATAGCCCTGCTGGCCTGTGAAATGAGCACAATTGTGTGGCAATTTAAATATTCCTTGCCATTGCCCTTCTTCCGGACTGGAACATAAACTGATTTCTTTTCCATCCAGTGCCCGTGTTGAGCTTTCCAAACCTGCTGCGGCCCTTTAGCGGCATCGTCTTTTAGGGTTTTAAACGGCTCAGCTGGAATGCCTTCCCCTCCACCAGCCTTAGTGTTGGCCATGCCTCCTAAGGCCCACTCGATTCATTCTCCAGTCTGAGTTCAGCACTTCCTCTTTGGGTGACTCTGTTTGCCTCAGTTTCCTCCCTTTTAAAGTAATGATAATAACAGCACTTTCCTCAGAGGATCAAATGAGAGATTATTCCCAACTTGCTTAGCATAGTTCCTGGCACATCATAAGCTCTTGTTATTCGTTCGTGTCCAACTCTGTGACCCCATGTGGAGTTTTCTTGGCAGAGATACTGGGAGCGGCTTGTCATTTCCTTCTCCAGCTCATGTTATAAATGGGGAAACTGAGCCAAGCAGTCACGTGGCTTGCCTAGGGTCATACAGCTAGTAAGTGTCTGAGATCAGATTTCAACTTGGGAAGTTTTCCAGACTCCTCGCATTATGATTGTCCCCTAGCTTCCCATGTATAACAGAAACTTAATAAATTCTTCTTCCATCCTTTCCCTCCTCTTGCTGCCACCTCCTTAGTGGACTAAAAATCCAAAATCTTATTTCCTCCCCCCGCCCTTCCCCCAAAAAAGTTAGTCAGCTCTGGCATGGTCTCTTTGAAAGTACTATACGCGATGTGCTGTTGGGTGAAAAATTTCACTTCCTCAGTAACTGGTGTTCTCTTTATAAAGATGAAAGCTTCAGGAGGGACATAGAGCAGCAAGAAACAGCTGAGCAAAGTGCATGGAATTCACGGAGCCTTCCTTTGCCAGACTGAGCAAACTTCTGTTTGTTTTTAGTATTAATTCAGAGAAAAGGTTTGAGACAAATGACTGTTCTGAAAGTCCCTATCATTCCTTCACTTTTTCAGGTCCTTTTATCTAGCTCATACCTTGGAATGTGAGGCTTATTTACCTCAGATGCAATAGGTGTTAGAGAAATTCATGGCATTCCAGCAAGAGGCTCCTACCTCGTCTGTTTTAAAGTGTGTGTGTGTGTGTGTGTGTGTGTGTGTGTGTGTGTGTGTGTGTGAGGGGTGTGTGTGTGTATGTATGTGTGTGTGTGTGTGAGAGAGAGAGTGTGTGTGTGTGTGTGTGTGTGTGTGAGGGGTGTGTGTGTGTATGTGTGTGTGTGTGAGAGAGAGAGTGTGTGTGTGTGTGTGTGTGTGTGTGTGTGGTGGAGGGGGGGTCCTCCTGCAAACAAGGAGGTTCTTTAATGGGTATATTTTCCCTTGGAAAATGTATGAACACTTTCATAGACTTCTTCTGATGACTAGTAACCCAGACCAGAAGAGTCTTGCTCCTGGCCAGGCAGTCTGAATGACTGGAATTCTGCCCTGTTTGGGAAGTGCTTTGACCACTATCTCTGAATGGTGCTGATCTCTTTACCAGAGCCCCCTGGTGGTGCTGCCAGAGGTGATGAATGTGAATTGGGTCTGGAAGGTCTGAAGTTCTGTTTTAAATCAGGAGGTGGAGACTTGTAGTAATCGTATGAAAGACAAAGCCTACTTTGCCTTCTCCCAGTGTGAAGTGTTAGAAAGGAAAACCTTCCCTGCGGGCCTCTGTTGGTCTAATATCCTAATAACTGATTATCCTGATCATCTGAGACTCTCTGAGTATCAGAGGGCCAATTCCATGTTGTCTTGAGAATGCCAAAGAGAGCACATTGTGATGCAATTAATAGATGCTGGCTGGACACAGCAGGTTTGATGTTCTCCTGCCTTTCTTATTCTCTGGTTTGGGGCTGAAATTTAGTTTTGCAGAGATGCAAACCAACAGCTCCACCATCACCCGGCGCCTTTTTCCCTGGCAGGTGCAGCTGTTAATAGATATGCTTGGCTGCTTTAGTGTTTAGTTGAAGTATGAAGTGATAATCTTTACATTAAAAATCTTCATAAAGCTAATCCTGGGTAACCAACCTGCAGACAGACTCCTGTATGGGAGGAGGACCTGGGCTGCTTGGGAGGGACCAGAGAACCTTTTTCTAGCTGCGTAGCGGAGATACAAGTGATGGGATTGGGATGGCCGGGGCAGGGGAAGCAAAGGCAGGGGCTGCCAGGCTGTGGGTGCAGTGGGGCAGGCTTCACTCCTGAGCCAGCCTCTGTCAGTGAAGCTGGAGGAGCAGCTTCTCTCTGGGGGGAGAAGCAGCTCCTGCTTTGCCTTTTAGCCCCCAGTCAGGGTCCTTGTTTGTTTGGGGGTCTCTGGGATCCTGAGCAGAGGGCCTTCATCAGGGCTGGGCGAGTCACTGCTGTCTGTAGTACAGTTCACATGCCAGAAGGAGTCTCGGGGCTCTGGTGTTGTGGTGTCCAAGAAAAGTAGAAATGGGGACACTGGAGGCTGCACATTGACCTAGACAATGACAGAGTGGCATTGTTTGTGTGCCCTAAGCTTTATTTATCAATGACTTTTTTTTTTGCTTTTTGGATGGAGGAAGGTAGGGCAGTTGGGGTTAGGTGACTTGCCCAAGGTCACCCGGCTTGTTTTTGTGGATGTGTTAAGTGTCTGAGGCCGGATTTGAACTCACGTCCTCCTGACTCTGGGGCCGGTGCTCTGTTCACTGCTCCACCTAGCCACCCTGTTAATGGCATTTTCACGGGTCAGCGGCTTGGCCCTTGTTTGGCACCTCGAGGGTAATGACATCACAGTCTGCCCAGCAGCCTTTGCTTAGAAATCTCCAGGAAATGAGAACCCAGCCCGTTCTCCTTTGGCATCCCACTTCTACTCAGAAAGTTGTAGCTTTATGTGGAACCTCAGCCTCCCTTTGGACGGAAGCAGAACGAGTCACTGATCTCTTCCCCAGGACATCTCCTCAGGGACTTACAGACTTGCCGTCATCGCTTCCTCCACCAGCCCCGTCCCAAGTCCAGAGCAGAGCGTGAGGTCTCTAAGCATCCTGAAGGATTTGTTCATTGTGGCGCCCAGACCTGAACACAGAACACAAGGTGTTCTAGACCTATAGAACATTTGGGAGTTGTGACCAGACACACACAGACAGCAAAGCAGTCTGTGCCTCAGCGATTGAATTTTAATGGCACTAAATGGTGGATCCTCAGAATGTCAGTTCCAAGAAAGAGAAATGACCACAGGTGGCACCTAATTAGCAGAGAGGTGGCAGAGGAGAAGGCATAGGCAGCTGCTGACCTCCTGCCCCTTTCATGTTGGCATAACGTCTTGGTGAGAATGGTTTGTCCAGATTTCTTAAAGGGTGTCCTTGATGAAAACGTGAAGAAGGGATCAGCAGCGTTTTCCAGACTGTTCTCAAGGTCCACAGGTTTGGATTCACAAACTTACCTGAGACACAGAGAGAATTAGATCCCAGCCTTTTTTGGGTTTATTGGTTTAAAGCTGGGGTGGGGAACCCTCGGCCTCAAGGCTACGTGTGGCCCTTGGGTGCGGCACTTTGACTGAGTCCAAGTTTTATGAAGGGGATTTGTTCCGTACAGTTTGGATTTGGTCAGAGGGCCACACCCTGAGAACCTAGAGGTTCCCCACCCCTGGAAAGTGGTTGACAAAGAGTTCCAGGTAGCCTTGAACAGTTTAGTCACTTGCCTGCCACCTGTATAACAGAATCACTGATTTGACAGGGCTGCAGGACCTCTAAAGGTAACTGTGTCCGTCAGTCCAGCTGCTGCTTGGAAAGTAGCCATGGCCATGAGTGTCTGGGGGCAGGGGATGGCAGGAAGCTGTTTTGGAGGTGGGGGCAGGGCAGGCTGCAGACTGCTGAGCCTGAAAACAGCATGGAGGGGTGGGGGGGGGCAGCAAACCTCATGGCCTTTGGCCTTTGGTGACCTTTACCTCCTTCCTGCAGCCCATCGTACCCCTGCTCCGACTTTAGACACTTCTTCCCACCCCTGGTCTTTCAGCTCTGGGGTCTGTGCCCTGTTGCATCACCTAAGTGTCTTCACCCTTCCTGAGGCCCGGCTTCAGCCAGCCTATAGACCTTGTCCAGTTAAGGTATCATGACCTTCCCAGAAAGGAAAGGAAGCTGATGATTGATGTGGTATGGGGCACTGTAAGCACATCAGCGCTGTTTGCCAGCATCCCATAGAAAGGATCTCTGACCTCCATAAGGTCCAAGTTAGAGCAATCTCCTGTTAAGATTGAGATTCTTCCAATGACCCTGGTCACTGATGGCTTTGTACTCACTGTGTCTAGCCCAGGATTACCAGAGAGCTGACAACTCCGTAGTAGGGCATCCCAGGTCATCCACATTGGAAAAACAAAGTGGATGGAAAATGTGTGCTGCTTTGACCCTGGTGGGGTAGCCCATTTAGTTAGGTGACTTTTAGAAACATTCTGGATAATGGCTAATGAACATGGAAGAAAGAAGTGGGCCAGGATTGCATTTGGGCTTCAGTGACGTCATACTGCTCCCTGCTGCAAACGCCGCTGCCTGGATACTGAGATTGATGCTACAAGGCTGCAGATCCTGGAGCCCAGTTTTGTGAGAAGGCACCTGGCCCCTGCGTGGTCAGCACAGGTCAGCGGCCACAGCACGCCATGAAGGATCCAAGAAAGATGCTCAGAGTTGCGTGTGAGCAGAAGGGAAGCCAGGAGCCATCCCCTGGACAGCATGTGTGGCTTGTGCGCTTTGTAGGAAATGACCTGGCCCGAGAAGGCATTGAGGGATGGCAGTCTGCATTGGGGGAGGGAGCCTCCAGCCCCGGGAGGGTGTTCCATTTGGAGTGGTCTCTCCTGGCCCCGTGCAGGGGCGGCTAAATTGTCCTTTCTTTTGAGATCATTTTTACCTTTCAGGTTGGAAAAGAGCACATGAAAACATCCTGAATTATGAATGAGTCTGGTCTTTAGTCAGCAGCTGCAGCAGGGAGCTGTGGACGAGGCGGCAGAGAAGATGGAGAGATTTTAAGGAAATTAGTTGTTAATTAGCATTTTATGAGGTAATGAAACAGGCTGTGCACAGTGATCACTTTTGCCCTCACCAGAGGGGAAGGCAGTGGTCGAGAGCCCTTGCCCTTCGGACTCCAGGAATGGAGGGAAATAAAGATTCTCCCACTTCCTCTGTTTTCTCCACTTTGAATTTTAATTGTGCACATGCTGCCTCCCCTTGTGAGGCCTTTGGGATCACGGATTGTTTGTTCTGTTTCCCAGCGCTCTGAATTGTGCCTGGCACACAGTGGGCACTTAGGAGCTTGAATACAAGTTGGAAGGAAAGTCTCCAACTTGTCTCCTGAGTGAACGTTTGCAGCGAGAAGGGGCACAGAGCCAGATGGATGCGTTTCCTCAGGGCTTAAGAAGACTGAGGCCAAGGTCTTGCCTGCGAGTTTAGGTGTTGGGTGGTGTCTGCGGGAGGTGAGATGCTTCTGTAACAGAAGGAGTGAGGTTTTATCCACCCCTCGTCAGACTGCAGCCCTCAGCCCCCAGCAGGCCAGATGCTGGAGATGTGTTGTTGGAAGCCCCTGCCAGCTAGGGCAGGAGAAGCACCACCCTGGGCTTGTCCTGCGCCTGAGAGGTGAAAAGGTGGGGCCGAGAACAGCTTGGCCAGAAGTGGTGCCAGCGCAGCTTGCTCCATGGCTTCCGTGTGGCCTCGTATGCAGCTGGGTAGCCGTGCCCTCCACAGGGTCTTCCTCAGTGCGTATGGGGAGGCTGCACTGGTGACCGGGACCCAGAATTTAGGACCATGGTGGGGCTGAATGAATAAGGAGGATGAGTTGGGAGAGCTGGACAGCTCAGGGGAATAGATCCAGTGACTTCGTGGATGATGGGGTTTAGGGAGCGAGCCTTGCCTGCTTCCAGCAGCCATGTGCCTCTGTGTTGCCACTTATAACTAACATAACAATGGATGTGTCTCCCTCATCCCCGAGGGCTGTAGCCATGGGATTCCGTCATCTTGATGCGGTTATCAAAAGCTGGGGAGCCCTCAGCTAGTCCTCAGAGGCTGCCTCAGCTGGCCATGGTGGCCTAGAGAGTGAGTGGTGCCACGGAGACTGGAACTCAGGTCCTGTGACTGCCAGCTTAGCCTTCTTTCCTTTGGTCATTGCTGACAGTGGCCGATGAATCATTGCCAGTCAGTCTTAAATGGGGGATGGAGAGGCCTTCTGAGTGACTGACCCTTAGCTTCCACCCGTGTGTGATGTCTTGGTGTAAAGAATGTCCCCCACATCTGTGGACATGGACCCTTTGGGATGCCTCTCCCCTGGGGTGTTTGGGACACAGGAGCCAGCGCATCTCCTAGCTGTATTCTCCCCAGTCCTGCTGCAGTCTGAACCCACACACTGTGAAGGGAGAGGACAATTAAAAATCTCACTGAAGCTTTGGCTGGGACAGAACCATGACCTTATTGACTTTTAAGTCCTACAAAGACTGGAGGGCTGATAAAGACTGGCTGTATTTTGTTCTGGTGACATCGGTAAATCTTCCTTCAACCAGTCTGCAAAGCTGCTCCCAGTGGGTCTGACTCCTGCCCTCGAGGAGAAAAGAATTGGGCATGACTATCTGTGGTATAGGGGATGGGTATGGTGAGGATGCCAGCCATTTGGGCAGTGCCAGCCAAGCGTGAGAAAAGTGTAGAGGAAGGGGGATACATTCTGACTGATGCTGTTAGGAAAGGCAGCTGACTATTCGCAAAGGCTGGGAAGAGAGACCCTTCCAGTTGGGGGCAGTGAACAGGAGTGGGGGAGCAAGAAGTGTGTTCATGGCCAAGCGAGGTGTCCACACTGGCCGCTGTGCGGGGTTTGGGTAAAAAGGAGGTGAAGGGGGATTCAGCCAAGGGGGATTCAATTGGGTCCGACTGTGGGTGCCTGGGAAGGCCAGACTAAATAATTGAGGCACCAAGGAGCCATTGAAAGGTTTTCTGAATGGGAGAGGGGTGCATGAAGTATGGTGGCAGAAGATAAGCCTCTTATTGTGCGGGCAGAGACCAGGGGAGCCTTGCAGACCCACTGAGGGTCGAGGTGATAAGGTCCTCCCCTGGGGTGCTGCCAGAGCGAGGGCACAGAAGGGAGGGCTCCTGTTTGGCAAGGTTGCTGGCAGTGAGTTGGGGTGAGCAAAGAGCTCAGGCTGGAGGTGAGCCCTGACAGAGCATCAGACCCAAGGACAGGGGAGCAGTGACCACAGAAGAGAAGATAAGCAGTGTCCGTATGTGAAGCTGAAACTGGGGTGCGTGTGGACAGAAGGCCTTGCTGGGGCTGCCCTTCCACTCTTGGATTCTTTTCCATGAGAGGGGCTTGCTTGGTTCTTCAGCAGAAAGCCTCTGAGCCTCCCCTCCTGGTTTGGTGGCACCTCCCTGGCCCATGGCCCTTCTTGTCCAGGCAGCCTCCTTATACCGTGCTCCGACCCTCTCTGCTTCAGCATGGGTCACTTAGGTCTGAGATCTCCATTTCACTATGGCTGGGGCATGCGTCTTATCTCCTCAGTAAAACTGAGGGATCCTGCTCCAGGAGGACTGGTGCCATGCCGAGCGCATGCTCAAGTATCAACGAGCACTTGCTGAGGGGAATTGCATTGGTCATTAAGTTGTAGGCTTAGTTAAGAGTTTGGTTTATGCCCTAGCTACCTGCCCTTTCCCTTCCCTCTTTGGGCCTCTGGGCCTCAGTTCCTCCATTTGTAAGTCCAGTAGGGTAGACTAAGGGCACGCAGGCCCTTCCACCTCCCACAGCCTGTTTGATAATGACTTGGCGCAGACAGGCTTTCATTTGTGGCTGTCCCCTTTTCTGAAAAGCCCGTCTGGGGGGCTTTCGGTTGCTATGGTGCCATGGGCCCTGCAGTGTGTAGGTGCCAAGATGGAGGGTGCTGGGGGGCTTTTAGAAGCGACTTCTTCCCCTTTCCAGCTCTTCTCTGTGTTCACGCATATCTTAGTGGTTGGCAAAGAAATAGCAAAACAGAGCCTTTGGCTCCTAGGATAGAATGGCATCAGGCTTGTGTTCCTATCCAGTGCTGTTTGTCACCAACTGATGAGGATGCCTTGGGTGATTTCTCCTCAGTGTGTTCAATGCTTTCCAGATAAAGCCCCCTGGCCACTCCACTTGTGAACCTTCTCCTGTAGCAAAGTAAAGCAGTGGTGTTAACCAAGGCCTTGGGTGTCCCAAGGAAAGGAGGAGGTGCGTGTGCTTAGCCTTTGTCCAGAGCCAAGAGTGTTCCTTACAGCCCTGCCAGGGTAGGGCTCTGCTCTCCTATTCTCCTCACTCATCTCACTGGGACCGTTTTTGGTTCTGTGGACTCGGCTCTGCGCCAGCGCAGTCGCATCTCACCAGGATTAGCTCTGATCTGGTGCTGTTCTGTTGCATTTGGGGACCACACCTGGACCTGCCGTTCCCTCATTGACAGGCACGTGCTGCCTCCAGCGTCTGTGGTGTCCCACTGTGGACATTGTGGCACCAGAGGGGCTGGGCTCTCGTTTTCTCACCCGTTTGTGGCATCTCCTGGTCAGAAGGCTTGGCGATTTTCCTCTCATCATTCCAGTCCTGTCCATCATGGCTGGACCACTTTACAGTGTGACTGGCATTGGTGCTGGTCTTTCCTCCAGGGCTGATTATTTGCTTGGGACACTCTTTTCCCCTCAGGACATACATAGGGGCATGGAAAACTGGGCCCAGTGTTGCCTTAGTAGAAGACGCTTCCTCCTCGGCGACATCGGGATTTCATGAGGGACTTTTGAACGCGGGTCCTCCAGGTCTCCAGAGGGTAGAGATGTGTTGGGTGTAGCTGGAGGCCGTCATGGGACAGGGGTCGTGTTCCTTTGTGTGATAACTCTTGGTCCTGATGTTTGGTTTTCCTTTTCAGCTGAAAGGCCATAAATACAAGCCAGGCTATAATGCAGATGTGGGGGACAAGTGGATCTGGCTGAAATGAAGCCTTTCTTGGAGCAGTTACAGAGCCCTGACAGTACAAGATCCGGGCACCATGGAAGTGAGCGTCTAGTCAGGGGATGGAAGAAGGGAATGGCCTCTCCAAGCATGTGCCGCTTGTGGACACCAGTGAGCAGGGCCCAAGGAGGCAAGAAGCTTTCTCTTCAGATCCCTAGGATATGGGTTAAAGAAATTCAAAGCAAAAAACCCAGATGTTCCCCAAACTGGTCGGTAGGACCAGAAACACCTTTCTTCCATTGCCCCTGGGCCCTGGTCCCTGTAAGGTCTGTATTTTGCTTCCTCGGGCTTCCAAGAAATAAAAACCTTTTCTGTGGAACTCTCTGCAGAGCGTATGTTCTTGTCCCCTGGATGGCTGGGCGTGTCTGACTCCTCCGAGGATTGGGGTCCTGCTGTTCACTTGCGCTCTGCCTGCTCTACCAAACTAAAAACCAAAGAGAACAGACTGAAAGGGGGCAGGAAGACAGCCACAGATCAACCCAGTGCATGTTTGTCTTAATAGGCATTCTGGTTGAGTCTTGCCCAGAAGCCATCAGTCGTTCTCCTAATTCCTCCTCTGATGGGCAGTTACAAGCTTGGAGTGTTGAGGAAGTGAAACGCCAGGAGAAAGGGGTCATTGGTACCTTCGTTTCGCACCAGAGAGACCCCCATCTGTGGGTTCACTCAGCCTGGCCTCCCCCTCTTCTGGGATGTCAACAGAAACTTGGGCAGAGCCAGCTCTGAGCTAGTGGCCACTGGAGAACAGGCCTGAGCAGGCTTCAGAATGACCCCATTTATAAGAGGTGAAAATGCAGCTTCCTGGCCATTTGTGAGTCACAAACCATATTTAAGGGGTTGTAATTTTGTATTTCCAACAAGGACCTGAGCGCTTAAATAATTAAGTGAAAGTGCTGCCGGGCATCGGGCCAGTCATGCGAGGCCTTGGGTGCCCAGCACCTCCGCTCGGGCTCTGGCTTCCCCCACACAACCCATTAGGAGCAGAGGAGAAAAAGAAAAGTTTCTTTAATTACCTGCAGGGCGTGCCTGGTGGCGGCTGCCGCCTCTGCAGGGCCCTCGCTCTTCTTAAACCTTGACCACGCTACGGTCCCATTCACCAGCGGGTCAGGAAACGACAGACTGTGTGGTCAGGCTGACTTTGGTGAGATCCACTGCCTGCCTCCTGCCCCCTGCCCCGACCCCCTTTCCTGTAGTTTCAGGGCTGAACAGTTGCCAGCCATTGTAAACACTGGTTTTTCTTGGGGGTTTGTGACCAAGCCTGGGTGCTGGAGGCTGCCTCAAGAGGGAACGTGAGTTTAGAGTTGTACTGTTTCATTTTCCAGTGATTTCTTTTTACATGGTCATTGGGCAGAGACAGAGAGGCAGGATAAAACCTTTAATGTTTTTTCTTCCCGTTGAAATACTGTAGAAGAATTTCAGAGGCGGAGGGATGGCTGAGGCCACCTCCAGAGAGCTTGGGTCTGTTCCATTTGGGGAAGCCTCGAGTGCTGGGAAACGTTTCTTACACCAAACCTAACGCCGCTTCCTTGTTGCTGTGTTCTACTCGTGGGGGCCATGCAGGGCAAGGCGGACCTTTTCCGGGTGTCATACGTAAGTCCATCACCCTTCCCCCAGAGTCTTCTCCCAACAGAACCTCCCCACCCCATTCAGTAGCCTGGACTTGTGTCCCTGCCCCGCCCAGGCTACTTTCCTCTGAGTGCCTTCCAGAATGCCGGGTCCAGAACTGGCCACAGCCCTGGCCATGTGGCACATCCCTTCCTCGTTTCCCAAGTGGGCTCTTGTGTCTTGGCCGCCTGGGGAGGGTGTGGACTGCAGCTGAGCCGGTGGTCCTTTGGCCCCCTGTCTCCCGCTCAGCTTTCGCCTTCTTGTGTTTGAATGTAGTGGTAGGTACTCCCTAATTCTTTTCTCTCTCTGGCAGAAAATGAAGGTAATTCAGTTCAATTAAACTGTGTTACTGAAGAGCAAAAAAGGAGCATTTAAAGTCAACGCTTTCCCGAATTTTGTAAATCCTACAGAAATCGCAGAGGCAGGTGCGGCCAAGCAGACAGTTGCAAAGTCTATATGATGGGGCCTTCAGCCCTCTCCGGATGCACCAGCTGCGTGGCCCCGGGAGGCCACTGCCCCTCAGGGCCCAAAGCAGCTCAGACATGAGGAACCCGCATGGGGAGGCCCCCCACCTGTAGGGAGACTCCCTCCTGGCTAGGTCCTTTCCCAGGGAAGTCACAGGCTCACAGGAAGTCACTCTCCTCAGAATACACAGCCCCCACCACCACCTGAACACAGGGCTCCAGACTCCTCCCTGCTTCCCCTCACGAACAGGACAACAGGGTCGGCTTTTCCCAGGTGCCCTCCTCTGGCCACTCAGAAAACCCTCATTTTAGATTTAAGGGGCCAGTGCTGTCTTTAAAATAGTCTGGCCCCAGCCTGGGGAGTGGGATCATGTCACACATTTGAGGAGGTCATTTGTAAGGGCTGCCTCCAAAGGACATATTTAAAGTACAGACTTAGCCCTGGTGTCTGTTTTGGGGATTTCTTGCTCAGTAACACCTGCTGTATCCATGTCAGCAAAGTGTGGCTCACATTTGCTCCAGTGGCCAAGACAGGGTGACAAGCTCATTCCATAAAACTGGACGTTCTTATGAGGTTGGACAAGCCGGCTTCTCTGTGAAGAGTGTGATGGGGAGTGAAGGCAAACAGACCGTCCGCTCTGGAGCCAAGGGGGAACGAAGGGCACACAGTAGGGATGAAGCTACCAGTAGTGGCCACGTCCTGTTTGTTGGAGAGTTCCCAGCCCAGTTTGCCCTGCACACACTAGGACAGAAAAAGAGTTAACTCAGTGAATCTGTCTTGATAAAAATTCAGATTTTCACTCCAACCTTGAAACAACTTTATGCATTACATAGAATTCTTTGAATTTGGATTCTGTAACTTTACAAAACCAGCTTTGTTGAATGAAGACAGTGTAAAAATCACATTTAAAAATAGAACAGGGCTAGATTTCTGCTCAGTGAAATATTCTTCGTCTGCTTGGTTAGAGTATCTTGGGAGCTCTCTGCTGTTCTCCACGGAAATGTGTAGGATGACACGATGCCTCTGTAGCCATCTTAAATCTCGGGGGTTTTGTTTTTTTTCCATAAGAAAAGGTGTTAATGCCCCCCTCACTTTATCTAGGACTGGGGTGTGCTGTCCTTGTGTGTCATGCTCTAGGTACCCTGAACTGGCTGCATTAATAGGTCTAGAGGGCTTGGTCCAGTGTGTTGTTTGGCAAAGACCATGAGAATATGAGTATGGAAGGGCATCCTTGGCCCATTTGTCCTTCCCACAGGTATCTGTCAGGCTGCTACCTTTAAGATCTCTAGAAAGCTTGGAAATGAAATGTTCTCCCTTCCCATGTAGAATACAGTACAAGCCTCTTGGTAAAGAATCTGGTGGCCTGAAGGAGGTTTAATTAGCTCCTGTGAGTGTGGGGAGGGTTGGGACGGTTGAGGCAGGTCGTTTTGGGACCTGGCACTCTTGAGTAGGGCTCCTGTTCTCATGGAGAGGGAGCTTAGATCAGTTGGAAATACAGATCTTCTTCCACACGCAGTGACTGTCACTGCTGAAGCTTGAGGGGGCAAATGGTAAATGTGGGCACTGGGCATGCAGGTGAGTCATTTATTTGAAGATCTTCTGGTCTCAGTGAAACCTGGAGGAAGAAGTGGTGGGGCAGAGAGGGGGGCTCTATTCACACTTATTTAAATTTTGCCACCTTCTGGTAGCTGCTGGAAATCCACATTTTTTACTTGCTACTTCTCTGGTTGACCCTTGTTGGTCCAAGGCATAGAACCCAAATCCCCATGCTTGGCCTTCAGTCTGCAGAGAAGCAGTGGGCCCTCCAAGTTCCTGCCTGATCCCCCCATTGAGCTCTTTTAAGGAAGTCTCTTCAGCAGGAAGGCCATGGTTCTGAACTCCAGGCCCGTTCAGTCGAAGGCCTTCCCGACATTGTCCAAAAGGTGCCATCCTGGGCCACAGCATTTGTGCAGGGCACGGAGGGAGGACTTGGTCTAGGGCTCAGTGACTCGATGGACACTGGCTATGAGACGAGGGTGGCATGATTGCATTTGTGCCTTGCCCTGCGACCAGGCTGTAGCCAGGAAAGTTTGCTGCCATCTCTGTGCCAGTCTGCATGCGCACTGGGCCCTCCTTGCCTTGCTCAAGTCCTCTGTTTTCTGTTGAAGGAATGTCAGCTTTTGCCCTAAAAAAATGACGTGAGAGCTTGGATTCCTTTTTCCTGATGCTTTCTGGCTTCTGAGGCTTGCTGCTAGTGTGATATTAAATGTGAGGCTCAAACCTTATCAGAAGATGAAGAAACAACATTGAGAAGCTTGTTGCATGTGACCTGTGGCCGAAGTAAAGTAGCCCCTGCTGTGTGTTTGGGAGGGAGAAGCTTCCTGAGAGAATGTAACTGAAACCTGGACTGTCTTCCAGCTGTAAGAGTGAGGAGGCTTCCATGCCTGTGCCCGTGCCTGGCGTTGGTGCCGGAGTGCAGGTGGGACAGCAAGCAGCAGGGCAGGGATGCTCTACTTGGGGGCTTTAATGTTGGCTTACCAACATTAATTAATCATTGCCCACTAACAGCATTCTGTGGTCAGTCTGGAAGAGCTCAGATGCATTCGGTCTGGCTGCATCCAGTGGTCTCCGCGTCGAGCTTCTGAGCACAAGGAATAAATCCATTCTAATGGAGTTTTTACCCAGACAGAAATGGTTTGGAAGAGCTGAGAGCTCCCAGTTGGCGTGAGTGTTTCCACACATGTAGCTGGTGGGGTGGTAATTGCTTATTTTAATGAGTAGAGTATTAGCACGTGGGGACTCCCGAAGTGGAAATGGGCAGTGATGGCTGAACTTCTTTCTGCCTCTTCATCTTCGAGGGTGGCTGCAGGAGCCTGCTTAGAATACAAGCAGTGTGAGATCGAAGACCTGAACCGGGAATCTGAGGCCATTTGGTTCAGTTTGTGCCCCTTCCTGACGGCCCTGACCAACAGCCATCCAGCAAGTGCGTGAGCGAGCATGCGCTTGAGGAGCCTGAGGAAGAGAGCTCGGGCCACTAGAGTTCTTATTGCTTTGTTTAAATTTTCCATGGATCCAGTCAAAATTGGTTTCTTTGTGACTCCCCCATTGGCCATCATGGCTGCTCTGCCCTCTGGGGCCAGATGGTCCAGGTCTGATTCCCCTTCGGATGCTTGAAGACACCCAGGTCTGCCCTGCTCCCGGCTGCACATCCTGAGATCCCTTGGTCCCTGTGGGACCTTCCCGGTCCTGGGGGGCAGATTCCCTTTAACATGCACATCTCTGAGAGCTCAGCGTGGGCACGTGTAGGCAAGAACGCCAAGGTGGAGTTTTTGACTCCACAGGAAAGGTCTGAAAAAAGGATCCTCCCATCAGCATTTGGGTCCAAGGCTGCTGTCCTGGGAATTGTCCCAGGTCCCACAGAGGGTGATGTGGGAGGAGGAGGAGGGAGGGGTCAGCTGGGCCCGGAGGAGAGGCTGCCCTCTGGCAGGACTGGCCAGCCTCACTGGGCTCCCCTTCCTCCCCAAATAGCCCCTGAAGCAGCTGAAGACAATGGTTCCTAAGGGAGCATCAGGCCCCTCTGGTCAGTTTCTCATCTCTGGGAAAGGACTTTGAGTCCGGCCATTGAAGGCCATTCTTCATTTGAAGAAACTGGGTGTTTGGCTTGGAAGAGCCTGAGGACACACCATGTCTCTCTCCAGATATCAACAACCCTGTCATGGGATAGAGATTAGAGCCTGGGGGGCAGGACTAGGAGGATTGGGGGGGAGTCACAAAGAATTGAGTTTAGGCTTGATGTCCAGAAAGTCTCCCTAATGTAAGTGCAGACCCAAAGTAGAATGGCCTGCCCCAGGGGCCTTGTGACCAGAGCTGCCTCATGTTGGATAGGGCATCCTTATCAATCTACAGCCTCTGAGCTCCCTTCCATCCGAAATTCTCAGAAGTCACAGGTAAGTGGACCCTAAGGTTTGGGAGAGGGGGGTGGAGTTGGACAGAGAAGGATACTAGCCTGGGCCTTGGTAACGTCTGGAAAATGGATGGGGCCTTAATTGATGAGCATGCCTTAAGGGCCTGGGGTGTAGCAGGCACTGTTAAGCAGGAAAGGGGCCAGTGGCCAGGTCCAGAGAGTGTGCCCCCAGGGGAATGTAAGAGGTCTCTGGCCCAGAAGGAGCTGGATGGAGTGGTGATGGCCCAGCTGCCAGGCTAGGTGGGGACATGTCACTCCCCCAAAGGGCCTTTCAGAGGTAACCTCAGAGCATGGTCTTCTCCCGTGCTCGGTGGGAGCTCCTGAAGGTTTTGTGAAGGCATTGCTACGGAATGTGCAAAGTCCTGGTTCATTTTGGGGCCACCTTTGAAAAATTAAAGCCCCCTATTTCCCAAAGCTAAATGAAGCAGGTGTTTTTGATGTCTCCTCAAGGGTCAGCTGAGAATACTGCTGGAGCCTTCATTAGGAGGGTAACAGTCACCCCAAGCAGGTATTTGAAGCATCTGACTTGAATCTAAATAAACGGTAACCTGGCTGTCTTCATCGACAAAGACCATGGCCATAGAACCCTCTGTGGGACCTGGGACAATTCCCCCTTCTCCGCATAGAGTCTCCTGAAAGGCCCCCCTCCCACTGTGACCTTCCATGACCTCTGGTCAGCAGGACAGACACCAGCCACGGAGCCACCTGATAAATACGTGGTCTGTAAGAGTGGAGGTGACCTCCCAACGTGTCCCCTCTGCATAGTCAGACTCAGAGCCCGAGAGCTTGGCTGACCTGAGGGACCCTCCACCCCACCAGCCCTTGTACAGGAATCTCCCCCACATGTGACAAGGGTCCTGGAGTAAGGACCTCTCCTCAACCTCCCATGGGGGGGGGGGGGCCTTCCAGCAGGCTGGCTGTCTGGGGGAGCGGGCTTGTTTCTGACACCAAGCCTGGCTTTCCTCGTGGTTCCTGGTTCCACCCTCTGTCACCAAGCAGAGTAAGGTGAATCCCTCTTCCTTTCACAGAGCAACAGACTCATTCTCCCGTCAGTTTTTTCTCTGTACATCCCCAGCTAAGCCTAGGGGTCCTGGCAGTACCCTCTGACACCTCATGGCTTGGCCCTCGCCTCTACTCAGCTGGAAGAAAGGCGCTCGTCATTCCGTGGATAAACATGTGTCTCTCAGGGCACACGCCCTTCATCTTCGGGGAGGAGAGGGCCTCTGACGCAGTTTGGAAGGAGGAAAAGCCGATCACTTCCTGCTGTGTGCCCACATTTGACAGGCCTGTTCACTGCTCCAAAGGGAACAGCAGGCATGCTCCCCATTTGCTGTCACTTCCCAACCATCTTGGAACTTTGGAGACTGAACACAGCCGTGGGCCCGAAGCTGAGGGGATTCTGAGTATCTGGCCCTGCTCAGACCCCATCTGGAGGACTGCTCTCCATTCTGGGGATGGATGCCAGGCCAGGCGGGCCTGGAGAGCATGCCAGGGCAGGATCAGCTGAAGGGCCAGGGAGGGGAAAAGGGGGACGAGATAATTGTGATTATTGGAAGGCCTTCCTTGTACTTCAGAGAGGGATTCAGTCACAGGTATAAAAGGAAGAGGGGTGCTGTGTAGGCTTGGGGGCTCGCTAAACACTTGTATTTGCCCCTCACAATAACCCTGGGAGATAGGGGCTGGTACAGATGAGGAGACTGAGGCTGAGACCAGTGATGGCAAGGGGTCCGGAGCTAGTCAGTTTCGGGGTCAGGATTCAAACCCAGGTCTTTTGGCTCCAGGCCCAGCTCTCCCCACTGTACTCCCCGGCTGATGGGGGCTGTGCAGCCCAACTCCCCTCATGGAGACCGAGGCCCGAGGAGATCAGTGTGACTTGCCCAAGGTCACCCAGCCAGTGTCTGTGACGTCACCGGCTGCTGCTTGGCCCCAGAAGTCAGGACTCGGCCCAGTGAGAAGTTGCAGGTGTGTGTGAGCTGAATACAGGAAGGGAGGGAGCATTTATTAAGCCCTTCATGTGTTCCTGGCGCCGAGCTAAGTCCCAGGGATAGGAATCTGAGAGGAAAGAAAGCTAGTTCCTGCCCTCAAGAGCTCCCACTCTGAGGTGGAAGGAGCGCCCAAAGGGTGCTCTGAAGTCTGGGGAGGAGGGGAATGAAGGTGCCCATTTCAGAGATGTAGGCTTGAAGTCCAGGCTCTCTTAGAAGGTATTAAAGTATTTGAATGGGAAAAAATAGAAAGTGGAATTAGCCTGAGAGTTTTTCCTGCAGTATTTTTGAGGATGTCTCTCTATTTTCTCCAGCCCATGCCCCCCACAGAGCACCTGGGCTCTTCTGCTCTTCCATCCATGGTCTCTGGGAGGCTCTGTGTGCACTTGGTTGAGGGAGCCCCAATGTATCTTTGGCCCATCCTCAGGGTAACTGCCCACTGTCTGGGGCCTCTTCTCCCTGGCTCTGGCCACCCCTCAGTGCAGCCTGCTCCACCCTGCCTCTAGCCTGGAGGCATAGCCTCGCCTCCACTCTCATCACAGAGCAATGGATGCAGGCTGGAATGGGCACCATTTTGTTTTTCTCTTACATCTCCATCTTCTCCTAAGGTTTGCCCACTGGTCACCCCTACACCGTGTCTGCTCCCAGGCTGTCCCCTTAGACACCTCCACCTTCAGAAGCTTTCCAGGCAAGACTCACCACTGGGTGGGGCCAATGGCAGCTCAGATGGGAAGCAGCCACTGCCCCTCCCTCCAAGTGCATGAGGAATAATCACGTTGAGCAGTTTCTGAGCCACCTTCTGCACCAGAAGAGCTCCTCACCCTTTTGTGTCCTGGATCCCTCAGGCAGGCTGCTGAAGCCCCTTCTCAGAGTCACGTTTTTAAATACGTAAAATAGATAAGATTACCAATTACACTGAATACGGTTATCAAAATCTCAGAAAACAAAGTTTGCGGATCCCCAGCGAACAGGAGGTCTCTTGAACCACAGAGGAAATAAGCCCAGAGTGTTAGAGATTGCCCAAAGGCTTCTGAGAGCACCTGGAAGCCAGTCAGGGCTTCAGTCTGGGTGGCACATTCTCCTGTGCCACATTCTTCTCCAAGGGTTGGCCACTAAGTCCACCCTATGCCCCAAGGGGATCCCAAGAGGAACAGGGTTTGAAATTTTAGGATGAGGGTCAGTCTAGGGGTGAATAGCAGGGCAGGGGAACCATTCAGGAGGGCTCAGCTTGTCCCACAGGCTTGACCAGACCAAAGCTGGTTCCCTCTCCTCAGGGCTTAGAAGGCCCACGGGTGATGGTTATACAAGGGTACAGCTGGTATAGGAGCAACCTTTGAGTGTTCCCCCTCAGCACACACCAAACAAAGCCACAGACCACAAAGAATGTGCCCTTCCTGGAAACCAGGGCTGGGAGCCTGGCTAGGAATCCTACCCAGCCCGGGCTGGTGCCCTAGGCTACAAACAATACTTCGCAGCTGAATTCTGGGAAAAGGCTGCTTGACGGGCCTGGAGAGGTTTCCTTTCAAAAAGAGGTCTTTTCCTCTATTCTGGCTGCCTTCAGGACGAGCCATTGAGACCTGTTAGGGACAGGATGTGCTCCTGTTTTTCCTTGCTTGGGGGCTGACGAGAAGCCCTGCCTTGAGCCTGGAAGAGGCCAGCTGGGGGATAGGGGAGGCACCCACCTGCCCCTCTGGGCCCAGAAGGATGAAGGGAGAATGACTCTCTTTCATTTCGTAGGTAATCTGCAGCCTTTTAATAGTCATCTCTTAGTCACCATTTATTGCCTTCAGGGCCCCGGCTTTCTGCCTCAGTCACTCCTATGGCCAGCGACATTTCCAGACGTGCCTCTGTGCCTCGGGTGTTGAAGGAGCTGGCATGGCAGGATGAAGTCGCTACACCCTGCCCCCACCATGCAGGAATGTTCGGTCCAAGCTGCTGGGGCCTCCTCCCTTTCCCTTCTCCGTCCAGTCTTCTCAATCCTATTTCTGCAGGGTCCTTGTCTGCATCCATCCCTCCCTCCTCCCTCCCCCCGTCCCACTGCTGCCGTCTTTGCTCAGGCTCTCATCACACAGAATCAGATTTGGAGCTGGGCTGCTGAACCCAATGCAGGGATTGTGAAATTGGGGATCAGCAAGGGCGAGGTATCTGCTCGGGGTCACAAGGGAGTGGTAAATGCTGGTGCCATGATTAGACCCCAGGTGCTCTGGCTTCTCTACCACTGTCACCCTCTGCCCAAGATTGGAATGACCTCCCAGTGCACTGTCTGCATCCCCCATCCTCCCCCTTCTCTAACAAGCAAGCAGCCCTGAAGGCACCTGCTACCTGCCATGAGGAGCCTGTTGGAGTCAACATTCTCCTATTAATCAGCTCCCAATTTCTCTCTGAATCCCGGTGAACCACAGTGACACAGTATGACATCATAGTGACCTCAAGGGGCACACCTTAAAAAAGCAAGATAGGGCAATTCCAGTTCATCCCACTGGCTCCCCCTCCTATCGGCCATCCTGCAAAGCTCTCATAGCCTGCTAGGGATGCTTTCCAGGCCATCCCTCATTAGCTTAGTCTGGGGGAGCCAAAAAAGGCACGTTAGCTTTTAGCGATGTGACCATCAGACAAGCACTGGAGGCGCCTGGAATCCCGTCATCTCAAGCCTGTTGGCTTCTAAAGTCCAGCGCAGAAGAGGCCACAGAGCACTGGAAGGGCTGTGTTTCCAATCAGTCAGTTAACATTTATTAAGCACCTGCTTGTGCCACATTGTGCTGAGTGTGAGGATGTAAAGAGAGACAAACATCCTCTCCTGCCCTCGGGAGCTCTCAGAACAATCAGACCAATGGGAGGTGTGCCTCAAGGTCTGCCCGCCGGGAGAAGGAGTCTGTCCAGGAGACAGCTCTTAGCTCTGTAGCGTTTCTCCATCAATTCACATGCATTGGGCTCTCCCCCAAATCTTCCTGGTATGTCTGAGATCCTCCCTCAGGATGCCCTGTGACATGATTGCCTACAGAAGTCTGGGGACAAAGTCTCTCTCGGCCGGGCACGCATTCTCTGGTTACAAATTCTTCCAAATTTATCACCAGCACGCAGGCTCAGTCACAGCACTTTCCTGCTAAAAATGCCTTGGGCAGGGGGTAGCTCCAATCCCCTGCTATACAATGTCCAGAATTTCTAGCCTGGCATTGAAGCTTTCCTTTCCAATCTGGTCCCACCCCTCTTTTCAGACTTCCATATGGCTCACTGCCATGTTCCGCTCTCCTGTGGAATGGGAATGTCCAATCCACATTGGATTAGTGTTTGGAAGAGGGACTGTGTCCAGAAAAGAGTTCTGTGCAATCAACAAGGCCCTGGCTTTCTGGTGCAGGCTGGGCTGCTCCCCTGGGGCCATGCTGTGTCTCTGTGCTTCCTGTCCTAAGGGCTGGTGGGGACGAAGTGAGGGACTGATTGCCAGAGCGTCTTTCTGCTCCAGGGAGCCAATAATCACAGGAGCAGGCACCACAGCCAGACCCTTCATAGGAGGCTGGCATAGAGAGGGGTGCTGAGGGGGACCTTGGAGACCCTGCAGGGCAGTCCCTTTGGGGTAGAGGGGAAGTGGCTTAATAATAATGGTCCTGTCGGTGGTCTCACCCCCAGCTCCCCAGGGAGCTAGGTGCTCTTCTCTTTATTTGAGAGGTGAGGGGCCTCTGACAAGGCAGGTATGACACTGGGCAAAGCCCTTGCCCTTTTCTCACCCTCCTGGCTCTCAGCCAAGGTTACACGAAGTGGTGGCAGAGTTGGGGTTGGGACTGATGGAAAGGGCTAGAAGGGCGAATGGTCCTGGGCCAGGGTGGTTCATCCATGACACTGTTCCCGATCCCTGTGGCGAAATGGGAAGTGAGTGGCAGCCCCCTGCTAAGGGGCCTTCTCTTGGGTCCTGCCCTCCTGGAAGCCTGGAATCAGGAGCAAAATCCAACCTTACCTTCTGCTTGTTTGTTAAATAAGTGTGCATGTGTGCGCACGTGTGTGTGTGCACACACGTGCACACACATGCATACACATGCACGTGCACACACCACTTGAGAACTAGAAAGTGACAGGGCCACAGGTAACCCCAAATTGAAAGCTTAGTCCAGTCCCTTGGGAAACAGAGCTCCAGCAAGGCCAGGCCACACTGCTCTGAGTGACAGAGGAAGACTGGAACCCAGACACACCCTAGCCCAAGAACCCCCCCATCCAGTTTCCTGCAGGGAAGGTGTGCTGCTTTTAACAGGGTCTCTTGTGATCCATGTAGCAGGTGGCCTTGGGCAGGCTGCACTGAGCTTCAGTGATGCTTCCCATAACGAAGTGACACAGGCAAGCGTATAGGGGTCCCATTTACCAGGTCCCTCCTGTTGAAAGGAGGAGTGTTCCCCTGGCTCCCAGCAGGTGGTGCTCACACCACGTTCTTGCTAGTGCGGCCAAGCTGGCCTGGCCCTGGCCCCAGCTTCTTGGGGAGCTTGGCTTTGTAGGGGGCTGTAAATCACTTTGGGGTGCCTGGTGACTGGCTCGGTGGCAGAGTGGGAGCAGGAAGCGGGCATAGCCCAGGGAGACAGAGCTCTGCCACCCAAAGCACTGGCCTTGGCTAGCCATGGAGGAGGGGGCACATGTAGAGCTGGCCCTGGTCCTGAGCCCTGAGCCAGAGGCCAGAGCGAGCTTTGCAAAGCCAATCAGCATGTTGAATTTGGTTCTGTTTCATTTATTAAGCATCTGCTACACACAAGTTCCCGTTCTAGATCAGGGGTGGGGAACTTGTAGCTTTGAGGCCACATGTGGCCCTCTAAGTCCTAGAACATGGCCTTTCAACTGAGTCCAAGTTTCACAGAACAAATCCTTTTGTTAAGGGAATTCGTTCTGTCCAAGGGCTGCACTAGAGGGTCACATGTGGCCTTGAGGCTGCAGGTTCCCCACCCCCATTCTAGATGCTGGGTATGTAATGGGCTCGGGGAGGGGGACCAGCCCCTGCCCTCAAGGAGCTGCCATTCTGTTGGACTCCAACACGTACACAGAGAAGTCTCTGTGGAGAGCTGTTTCAAAGTGATTTCAGGAGAGAGTATGGGGCAGGGAGCCAGAAAGCCCTCACCTAAGAGGTGGCATGTCCACTGTACTTTAGAGAGTGAGGGGCTGGGACCAGAGGAGAGAGATCCCAAAGCCTACAAGGAGACTGCACCCTTGGGGGAAGTACTCACTAGCCTGAAAGGACAGGAATCCAGTCCAGAGGTGAGATGTCACAGAGAGGGAGATGGCACCTAACCCAGGGCTGCTGGGCTTTACAGGGCACAGATAGATGGCTTGGTGGCTTCCCCCAGGATGGATGCACCCAGGGGTGACAAAGGGCTCAAGGCTGGCAATCATGATAAACAGTGACCCTGATGGGTCACCTTCCTCTCTGCCTCAGTTTCCCCACTGGTAAAGGAGAGCTAAGTGATCATTAGGGTCCCTTCTAGCTAGTAGGAGGTTTATTACTTTTCACTGTTGTGAATTAGGGCTGTTTTGGGAATACAGGACTTGTGCAGGGACTCCCTCACCTTCATGTCGATTGGACAGATGGATGAAAAATCCAGTTTGGGGGGGAATCTGTCACCAGCAAAGCTGGGCCCTTTGTCGCTGTTCCTTTGGTGTCCTGTCCTGCTGACAGCAGCAAACTTAATACAACAAAACCACCAAAATCTAGCGGGATGACAGTAGACATTCATCCAACCAGTGCTGATTAAGAGTAAGTTACACTCTACTAGCTGCTGGACGTGATGGAGACAAAGAAAGATCCAGAAAAAGGGCTCTCGCAATATGGGAGGAGGGAGCCGAGCCTCTCAGAGAGGGGTGGGCAAGCAGGGAAGGCTTGTTGTTGGCTCAGGTTCCCTTTTGGGTGCTAGGGCCTCACCTTTCATCAATGCTGCTAGGATTGAGCTGGATTCTTGGAAAAGTGGGAATCCCTTAGCTAGGCCCTGAGAAGGTCTTCTGCAGTGTGGCTCCTGCAGTCAGCCTTTCCATAGCTTAGAGGAGACTGTTCCCTACCTCCTTTGCCAGATGAGGAAAGAGGGGCCCAGGGAGCTGGGGTGTGAGCCGGCCTTCTCTGACTCCAAGCCTCCATTTCTCCCATTGTACCAGATTCCTATCCTTGGGCATGTAGTACCTCATTTGACCCTCCTGCCAGTCCTGTGAGGTGCTCTTCTCCCAATCTGACAGAGGAGGAATTGGCTGGAGGGAGGTTCAGTGATTTGTCCAGGGTCTCCCCCTCCCATTTAGAGCTGGACTGGAATGCAGCCTTCTGCCTCTTAGTCCTGTGCTCATGACTCTGATATCTCAGAACTGGAAAGGACCCCAGAAGGCATCTAAGCATTAGGTGACTTAAGAAAGATCCATGGTGGGGGCAGGGTTAGTGGACTCCAAGTACCATATGAGCCAAGTGTGACTTAGCAGAAAGAGAAAGTGAAAGGCCTTTGGGGGCAGCACCATGAAGGGCAGAGATGCCAAAGTTCCACTGCCCTCCCTGAGCCGTGCTCAGACCTCATCTGGACAACTGGGCTCAGTTCTTATTTTTAAGGAGGACCTTGAGAAGCTGAGAGTTTACAAAGGATGGCAGCCATGTTGGTGAAGGGCCACATGCCATATGAAGGTAAGTGCATGGAACTTGGCATGCTTGTCCTGAAGAAGACTTGGGAAGATAATGGCTGTCTGCAAGTGTTTGAAGGGCTGGCAAGTAGAGGCATTAGATCTGATGCCAGGCCAGTCCAATCCAACAGCATTCAGTAAGCTCCTATGCACCAGGAATTGTGCTAAGGCCTGAGGATGCAAATGAAAAATGAAAAAGGAGCTTCTGTTGTGGGGGAGGGAGAGGAAATCCCCCAGCTAAACAGCTCTGAGCCAGGAGAAAGTACTAGCATCTGAGGGAATCAGGAAAGGTTTCCCGTAGGAGGCAGCAAGGAGCTGAGGGATTCCAAGAGATGGAGAGGAGGAAGCAGGACATGCCAGGCACGAGGGACAATCTGCAAGACTGTGGAGGCAGCAGAGAGAACTCCAGGGAAGAATTCCTAAGAGAGGCATGCAAAGGACAATGGGTTCCCATCACGGGAGGTCTTCAAAGTGGATGAAAACTTGTCCAGCCCAATGTGACACAGGTCCTTGTTCAGGCACAGACTAGCCTAGCTGCTAAAGTCCCTTCCAATTCTGAGACTCCATGGAAGATACTGACACAGTGGGGTTGAGATTAGTTGGGGCAAACAACAATTTTGCTCTGGTTTCATTTGGGACACCAGTGATTATGCTTCTACTGGCAGTGGGCTGGCTCAGCAATGACCTATATGAACAACATTACTCATTGCAGCCCTCAGACCTGGTGAGATTGAGCAGGAGTAAGACCAGTCCTTCCTTGATTGCGAGACCACTTGGAAAGACAAGCCTAGGCATCTGGGGTTGTTGGGTCAGACTCAAGCTTCTGGCTCATTCCCCCTACTGTCATCCCCGGCCCCACATGGCTCAGCAGCTCTCCGAGGTTCCTGGGCTCATAGGGTACAGAGCTACAGGGGGCCATGGAGCTTACTGAATACTGTTGGATTGCACTGGCCTGGCACCAGATCTAATAACATCTTTATTGTGCTAAGGACGAAAAGCCTTTTAATTGAGTACATTCATCCATTTCTTCCAGATGTGTTCTTTTTTATTTTTCTAAGTTGTTTTAAGTTTATTTTGCCTTTTAAGTTCTGAACCCAAGGTTCCCTTGTGCCTAGAGGAAAAGAAACCAGGCAGTTTTGGGCCTGAGATGCTACTAGCTAGATGTTGGGTGAGTCCCTTTCTCTCTGGGTCTCATTTAACCCTTCTGAAAATGAAGGCTATTGAATGAGGCTCTCTCTGGGTTGTTGGGACTATCACCAAGAAGCTCCCCCCCCCAGTGGTGGTATAAGCACAGGCTGGGGGGCAGTGGTAGGTCAGGCCCTTTTTCTCTTTGTCAAGTGGGAATCTGCCAAGCTTTAGCCTTGAACGAGTCTGGGTTTTCTCTTAAGATGTCTACTTCTGAAGGCTGTCCTCCAAGTAAAGGCAATTTGTAAAATTGGAAATGTGATTAGACAGGACACTCCTTCATGACAGTTGCTCTAATCTTATCATTCTTTGCAGATGGGCAAGAATGGGCATGCTTGAAGATCAGCCACCCTCGTGATGAGCACAGCCTCTTCCTACAGAGAGAAGCCCTATATGTAGGGCTTGGCAGCCTGACCTCAGACCTACTGGGTGGCCACCGGCCAGGGATTAATCCCTTTATATGCCCACTTCTCACTCCAAACAACAAGGCTTCTGACCTTTGTCCCTTTCATAGTGGCCACACCTGAAGAAGACGAGGTTTGAAGAAGCCCAATTAGGAGACCTTTCCATAGTCTACACAAGGAGTGATGTGTTTCTGAGCTAGAAGAGTGGCTACATGAACAGCGAGAGCGACAGGCACTGGAGATGCTCTGGAGGTAAGGAGACCAAGACCTGGTGCCTTATGGGATGGGGTTCTTCTCTAAGGAAGGGGAGAGCCCAGGATCACTCTAAGGTGGCGAATCAGGCAGACTGGAAGGATGGTTGTGCCCTCCACAGACACAGGGAGCTGAGAAGAGAGGCGGGTTTAGGGGGATAGAGAATGAGCTTGCTTCAGATATGTGATGCTTACAGGACATACAGCGGGAAATTTCCAGTAATTAATTGGTGATGCAGAAATATTGAACACAAGAAATTAGAGCTAGCATTACATGCCTAAAGCTGATCACCGGACCTCTAAGAGCAGGAGATGGCCACGGGAAAGACTGTAGCAAGAGGAGAGGGAAGGGACTAAGACAAAAGGTTGGGGACAGTTGTGGTTGAGGGAGGGACCAGACTGAGGAGCAAGCAGTAAGGCAGAGGGAGAAACGCTGAGGAGGCTGCAGACGGAGAGAAGTCTCTGGCTGGGGCAGGTGTCTGCTGAGAGCAGGGTTGGCAGCCACATCTGCGGCTTGGGCCTGAGGGTGCGATGGGATGAGATGTGAATTTGGAAGTGCTGCCTTTGTTTTGTTGCTGTTATCATTATTTAAAGACACACAGAAGTTCTCCCTCCTTTGAGACATGGACACTCAGAGCCGCTTGCTGTGAATGCTACGTCTTGAAGGTAAATCCTATGTAGTTCACAAACGTGTTTGAAAGACCAAGGGGAACCCTGGGGTTTCAGGACCTTGGTGGAGCAAGGGCAGTAAGAGGTAGAGAGAAGTGCCCAGCCAGGCCCTCCCAGTGCTTGGCTCTCAAAGACTTGGCATATGAGTGGAGACTCTGGGCCTCAGTTTCTTTGTAAATTATGGGTGAGAGGGAAAGATTGTTTACAAGCATAATCAGAGGAGGGCTGTGCAGCTGCTCTTTGGCCATTGCTGATAGAGCTGGAAATAAAGGCTCCTTTTCATTTTGTGGGTAGACTGAGTCATGGAGCCCACCTCTCCTGATTTCATGGCCAAACCCAGGGCTTTGCCTGTCTCTCTGATGCTAAGTCAAGCATTCTTTCTCCTGCAACATTCTGCCTCTCAATAAGTCCTAACGAGTGTGTTAGCTGAGGTAGAGAAAGATGAAGTAAGTTGCCTACAGCAGAGGTTTCCAAACTGATTTGGCCTACCGCCCCCTTTCCAAAAAAAATTACTCAGTGCCCCCTTGGAAATCTACTTTCTTTAACCCTTTATTTTTAAAAATTTGAATTTCAAAAAATGTTTTTAAATGATGCATCTTAAATTGAATAATTTATTATAAATTTGTGGGGGTTTTCCTGCTTTGAAATTTTGGTGACACAATACTGAGTCATGTAACCTTATGGTATCACACTGTAAACAAGTCATTACATACACATATTCCTGCTGATGTATGCTGGACTTCTGGACAATGTATGGCATGCTCACTTGCCAACACTTGCTTGTTAAGACCTGTCAGCAGACTCGACCACTGATTCCTTATAACTTCCATTTTGTGTGTTTATTTGGAAAATAATAATTATGACTTTAATTCTGTTACACAACAGATGAAACATGTATGAATGATTTTTCAAAATTTTCTTCTCTTCTTCCTTATGTTTCTACCACCCCCTTATTTCTAATTCAATGACCTCCAATTGTACCCAAGGCTCCCACCTCCTCCCTGAATCATTCCAGTGCCCCCCAGGGAGTGGTATCACTCACTTGGGGAACCTCTGGCTATTGATGCACAGGGAAAGACACATCAGAGATGAGATTTGTATGGAGCCAAGATGGTGGCATAGAAGCAGGAAAAATCTGTGGCTCCCCTTGTGACCACCTCAAATACCTATAAAATATGACTCTAAACAAATTTGAAAGCTACAGAACCTACAAAGTGACAGAGAGAAACAAATCTCCCACAGAAGGCAGCCTTTCAGGCCAGCAGGAAGGGCCCATTGCAGCACGTTGAGAGCCAACCCCAGCCCCATGTATGCCTGTGGTTTTAGCCCCAGGGTGGCCCTGACCAGTGGCTGCAGTGGACTTTGGGAGAGTGGATCACCAGCAGCTGTGGTGGTTTCCAGAAATAGCAACCCATAGATGCTGAAGAAAAAGTGAGGGGTCAGTGGAACTCTGTTGGAATTGGGGGGGGGGGAGGGGACAGAGTACGGTCTGGCCTCTGCCTCCAGAGCTAGAAGTGGTGGAGGTGTGGTGGCCCTGCTGCCACTACCATGTGGCTGCTTCAGAGCTCCCGGCCTGCAGATTGTAGGGGGGCCAAGCAAACATTCAGCAGATAATTGCTCTTACTTTAACATGCCTGGATTTGGATCATAGTCTTGGGTGGTGGTCCTGAGGTGTATGACCAGTGAGCCAAAGCTGGTGGGGGTTGTAGAGATGGTGCCCCTCCAATACTTCTGGCAGCTACAAAAACCCCAGAAATTTGGGACAAAGCTCTCTCCTCTGGAAGCAGAGTTCTACTGTGGCAAAGAGCTCAAAAGTTGAGTAACTGAGTGGCAATATGAGCAAGGAATGGAAGCAAAGCAAGCCCAACAATCCAACTTTAGATTCCTTTTTTGGGGACAAAAAGGATCAAAGCATGGAACAGGAGGAAGACAACACAGTCAGAACTCCTGCACCAAAAGCTTCCAAGAAAATTATGAACTGGTTACAGGCCATGGAGGAGTTCAAAAGGGATTTTGAAAATCAAGTAAGAGAAGTGGAGGAAAAATTGGGAAGAGAAATTAGAATGATGCAAGAAAATCACGAAAAGAGAGCCAACAACCTGACTGAAGAAAATA
>CM053584.1:393785443-393807952 GCA_028627135.1 Pseudochirops cupreus | reverse complement strand
TGGGATGAAAAATATCCTTCATCCTTAATTTAGTGAAAAGAAATAAACACAGAGATCTCTTAGGATAAGAACAGGACTTTATTCTCTTCCCCGGGAGAAGAGGGCGGTCTTCCCCATGACTCATCATGGAGAAGAGGCAAGTTACAAAAGATAGTACTGGAATTTATAACCTAACTTAGTCAAGACCCCTCCCCAACTGTTTCCGCTCTCATTGGTGGAGAGGCACACTTCACCAAATAGTTCCCCAACTGGGACAGCAAGGAAAGATAAGCGAAGGGTCCCACCAAGGCGGGAAAACAGACAAAGGAACATAAAAGTGATTGACAGAAGCAATTTGAAAAGTTAACCACCCCAAATTGAGAAGTTTTCACTCATCCCATACACAGAGATGCCAACCCAAATTCTAATGGAAACTGGACCTTGTTACCCATGCTGCCTGGGAAAATGGGAGCCTGTCACCATCGCTGACTTAACGGTGGAATACAAGTTCCTGAGGGTAGAGATCATTGGTCCTGATGTCCCCAGCAGCTGGCCCAGTGCTGGCGCACAGTAGGTCCTTCCCGGCTGACTGATCTCCTTCTAGAGAGAATGCCTGTCAGGGAGCAGAAGCTTGGTGTGGGTGGGCTGGGCTGGGGGAGGAGGGGATGGTAAGCAAGCATACACACTGCTGAACTGGAGGGGGAAGGGCTGCCTCAGAGTGGGGCGCACTCTGTTCCAGGGAAAGTGCATGAGGTAAGGCAGGCTCTATTAATATTTTATTACTGACCTGATCTCATTAATTCAGACCCCATTGATCTGGACAGGGTGAAGTTGACCTTTGGGAAAAAAATGTCTGCTGGCCCAAAGGCACACTGAAATGCCGGAGGTGGGGCAGCGTGTTTGGTTTCAATCCCTCTGGAAGCTTCTCTTCTTCTGAAACGGTGGGAGCGGCAAGGTCTGCTTTCCCCAGTTCAGAATCAAGCTAAAGGAGTTACCTATGCAGAGATGGCAGCCTGGAGCCAGCGTCCCAGTGACAGAAGTGACTCCTGGAAAGTCCTAGAGGAGGGGGGTGACTTCCATCTGAAGTCACCTATGTGAAATAGGGTTCCAGAACCTTAGAACTGGCAGAGCCCTTCGAGATGCAACACTCTCCTTTTATAGATGGAGAGCATGGAGGGTCAGATCTGTGAAGGGACTTACCCAGTGTCACACAGCGAATGTGCCAGAGCCAGGATTCACACCCAGCTCCTCTGATCACAAATCCAGAGCTCTTTCCTCTGGACCAGAATGCTCTGGTCCATCTTTATTTCACAAGATTCTGCCTTTTTTTTTTTTAAACCAGCACAGCCTCCCAGAAATCTTCCATTTCTCTGGCCCCTTCCCGGAAAGCCTTGATTTTTCACAGCCTTCAAAGCTTTGGGAATGGTCAGAACCAGGAACATTCCCTGGCCACTTTTGAACAAAGAAGGCTCTTGAGAGAGAGAGAGGAGGAGGGAGGTGGCCAGAAGAGAACACTAGGGGCATCTCTAACACCAGAGAAGCTGCCCCACATCATGTACTAGAAGGGGGGCTGGATATGATGCCAGAGGAAGTAAGTTCAAATCCTTGTTTGTCAAAAGAAGACTGGCCCCCATGGTTGCTGAGGCCCCTCCTGTTCTAGAGCTGTGATGTTAGGGTTCTCAAAAACCAGTCCTTGCCCTCCAGGCTCTAACATGTCAAAAAGTAATAAGCCAGAAGATAGTTACCAAGGAGATGGAAGGCACTGTGAGCAGGGAAGGCCTGAGCAGGTGGGGGGTGGGGCTGCGAAAGGCCCTTCTCAGTCTGGTTTGAAGCCACCTTCCCAGTGATGGCAGGTTGGAGTGCCTGTGTTTGTAACATCCAGTTGTAACTTCAATTTGTAAAATCACACTTGTGTTTGGGTACCTATGTTTGTAATATCAGCTTGTGTAATAAAGTTGTAAAATCACACTTCCCCCAGCCTAAAAGCATTAACTCTGTTCTTTCCTAGGCCAGCACTCTTCCCAGCTACAATTCATGAACTGCTTATCCCTGCTTGGTACAATAACAAGCTATACCTATGAATCCTTCACCCAACCATCTATAATCAATCACTGTAGCTTAGAGAAATGTAAAGCTCCCTTGTTCTAGTGGCCAGCTGCACCTATGAATCCTTCAATGCACTATCAGTAAGCTAACTCCTCTCCAATTAAGCACATCCTGGATCTCTAATTAGTCTAGCTTCCCAACATCCATCTTGTCAAACATGACATTGATGGGTAACAGACTGGACACTTCTCAGCCAGCTTTGACCATTAAATGAACCAGTGATGTTTCAAGCCTAAAACCACACCTCCGTGCAGCCCTCCTTGGGCTTTTTCCCAGTGAATTATGGGCAATACACCTGTGCAGTTGATATGAAAAGTGCATGTCCCTTTAAGCACTGACCACTCCTTAACTCATCCCTAATCCCACCCTTACTCACCTAGTTAGCATAATTAATATCTGATTTATGATTTTATGGCTTTATAATCTATACCCCTGACTCCCCTAAGTTTGCAGGTTCCCTAAGATCTCCTGCCTGCTGTAAAGAGTAACAATAAACTTTTACAATCCTGACTTACAAGACTGCTTGAGTCCTAAGAATTCTTTCCAGACTAGAACCCTCAAGGGATTCATTGGGGTCCCTCAAACACCCAGCTTTTCTCACCCTCTTCACCAGGAACATGGAGCTACCCATCCCCTTCAAATGCTCAGTAGTATGGCTAATTTGGTCTTTCTGCTGTTCCTCGTCTGCCATAATGCATGCCCCACCTCTGTGTCTTTGCCAAGCTGTGGCCCATGCCTGGAATATGCTGCTTTGGAGTCCTCAGCTCCCTTCAAGTCTCCCCCACCACAACACCACTCCCCTGTACTGTCAGTTGTGACATTCTGCCCCCAAATGACCTCGTGTTTATTTCATATTAACTAATAATTGTTCGTTTTGCTTTCTTTCAGTAGAATATAAGCTTTTTAGAGATAGAGCCTGTTTCCTTTTAATCTCTATCTCTCTGGAGCCTAGCACACAGTAGGCCCAATCAATGCTTGTTGAAGGAGAATGAACACTATGGATTCTTATCGGTTTGTTTATGGTTTGCTTATGCCCCTAGATCTTTTCCGGATACGCTGCTATCAGGACACAGCTCCTCTCTCCCCCACGCCCTGCCTCACCATCACATACTTCTGAAGTTGAATTTTTGAGCCTAAGTATAAAGCTTCACATTTCTCCATATTAAACTTGATCCAGCCCCATATTCTGGCCTGTTAAAGTCTGTTTAGATCCTGACTCAGTTATCCATTGTGTTGTCTATCCCTGCCCACCCTACTCCCTCCCTCCAGTACCTTACTTTGTGTCATCAGCAAATTTGACCAGCTCACCACTAATGCTTTTATCCAAATAGCTAATAATGTCAGCTTGCCTGGGCCAACCACAGATGCCTGGAGATCCATTGGAGACCTCCTTCCAAGTTGACTTCAAGCCATTAAGAACCTTTTTTTTTTTTGGCCAATGGGTTAGGAGGGGTTTGACTATTCACCTAATTCTAAATCCTCATCCTACTCCAGTGGAGTCTTAATCACCCCATTTTGCCCAATGTTTTAGGTCACTAAGTCAATCCATAAGCATTTACTAGTGACTTCCTATGTGCCAGAGGCAAGTGACACCAAGAAAAGCCAAACCAGCTCTTCCCTCAGGGAACTTACTCTCTAAGGGGGGGAAGACTCATACAGGCAACTATGTATACCCAAGATCTCAGTGGATGAGAGGGAAGGTAGGGACGGGATGGGGGAGGCAGCAAGAAGCATTTTCTGGCTTTCTTGCATCTGGTGACATTGTCAAAAACAAAACAAAACAAGCCGACCTTCATTTAGCCTGATCTGTCCAGGGGCAGCAATCAAAGGTGGGGTTGCTGCGAGCAGTGCGTGTGATTTGTCCAATACCTGAGGCCGTAACTGTGGCTTACACCATATGCTTTATTCAATCGCACATTCACACAAAGGTTCCATAATTTAAAGAGGAAAGAAGTCAATGACAAGGGATCAGAATGAAAGAAATTAATTTCCTTTGCAGTAGAGCCCTCCGACTTCCATTTGGTGTCCACGTCCTTGTTGAGGCTGTGTGGCAGAGGGGATGGAGGGGGCGGGCCCTGAGCCCGTGACCCAGAATTGGGCTGAGCCAGAAGCCACATGGATGGCTCCGCTGCCCATGCCTTGGATGAGATGGGAGGATGGAGGATCCTCCTCCTGTGCCCTCCAGATCCCCTGCAGGGGTATTTGATAAAACACAACGCAGCTTTAGAAGCCCTGACGCGGTCTGCGCTCACCCCATCGGACTTCCTGTCTATCCTCCAGTTGAACGTCCTTTGATGTGGCACCTCCTCGCCCTGGACCCATCTGGCTTTTTCTGTATATCCCCACAGTGCAGCCCAGGCCTTGGCATATGGCAAGTGCTTAATAAATGGTTTTTCACTTATTGAGGAAGCGAGGCTGCTTCTCTGTGGTCACTGCTTCCTTTTCTAAATGTCCACTAGCCATCCCTTTAATAACCATCTGTAGAACGTGTTAGGATGGAAGGCAGAATCTCTGACCTAGTCATCGACTCCTCTCTTGCCCTTCTTCAGCTCTGTGGCACCCATTACTATCTTGTAACATCGACAAGGCCCCTTTTGGGGGCTCTGCAATTTATAATGATGTCTGGTTAGCTGAGTTAGGGGCAAATTTTGGTGGAGATGAAAGGTGTCCCAGAATGGAGGGGCTGCCTCAGGAAGTCATGGTTTTCCTGACTCAGGAGGTTTTCAGGTAAATGCAGAGGGATTATTGTTTGGCTAATACTTGGATGGGGGGGCTGTGAGGAACATTCCAGCTTTGGGGGGATAGGCAGGGAGGAAGACAGGGGCACCCTCCATAAAAGAAAAGTGGGAGCTGAACAGAGTAGATTATAGGGGGAAGATGTATGCTCCCGTTTTGACATATTGAGGTCCCTGGGGTGGGATGAGTAGGACAGGGGAGGAAGGGGCATCTGGGAGCTGTCCAGAATCAGGTAGAGACACTTCATGAAGAGGTCCTCCCTCCAGCTTCACATCATCTTTGGATTTTGTAAGCACGAGTCACTGACAAAGACTTCCAATGGCTCAGAGCCAGCGCAGAGCCCTGGAGTGCCCCCGGAGACGTCCTGCCTGCTTGGCGTGGAATTGTTAATTACTGTTTTGGGTCTAACCAGTGGGTGAGTTCTGGACCCATCATTTAGGGCACATCTATGCAGTTTTCCACAAGAAGAGCATTGAATACTTATTTTATTAAATGCTTTGTGAAGCCCAGGTAAGCCAGGTCTGTGAAATCTCCTGATCTCCCTTTTCCTTATGGGGTGGGAGGAGGAGTGAACTCCCCGGGATCTGCTCTGTGGGGGAGGCAGAAGTCTGGCCTGAAGGAGTCACAGTAGGGCCCCTGAGATGCTGGGGGTGGGGTCCCAGCAGGCTTCCAGGCGTTGGGGGAATTTGTGAGAGGAAAATAACGATGTGCACTCTCCAGGTTTGAGCATCAGAAAACCCTCCTCAAAAAGAACCTCCCAGGCTTGGGAAACTGTGCAACAGCCCTCTCGATGGCCATTCCAAGAAGCGCAGAGCCTGGAGTCTGCAGGTGTCTTGCAGGGCACCCAGGAGGATGCTCCCTTTTGTCACACTCCCTGGCACCATGCACCTTTTGGAGGGTGCTTTCAAAACCTGCATAGTACAGTGGCCTGTGTGGGCATCTTATCTCCCTGCTAAATGTAAGCTTGAGGAGAATGTCTCTGCCAGACCTAGCACAGGCTTTGCTCGTGAGTCATCAAAGAATATTTCTCTTCAATTCCACAGACAGCGATCAAGCCCCTGAACTGGTGTGCAGGAGCTCAACCAGGTTACAAAGACCCAGATGCGAGTTTCTGCTCCCAAGGAGCTCCTGTCTTATCAAGGCCTGTATAACTGTAAGCAGGTAAGAAAATTGGAGGAAACTTGAGGAGGCAGAATGCCTGACTCCTGGGGAAACTGGGCTCTGCTTTGCCTTTGAAAGAAGCAACTGATGCTGAGAGGTGGAAGAAAGAGGAGGGGACTGAATTCAAAGACAACCTGTGGTAAGGCATGGAGGTGGTTCATGGGGGCTGGGCAGAAGCACTAGGACACTCCCCTGGATCTGGAATGTTAAGGACAAGAAGAAGAATATGGAATAATGCATCTGGCAAGGGAGAGGGGAGCCAGACTGGGGAAGGCATTAAATGCCAGGAGGAGAAGATTGCCTTTTGGCCTATAGGTCATAGGGAGCCAGATGGAGCAGGGATTGCATGGGGGCCATCACGGCAGATGGACTGAGCCAGGTTAAGCCTGATCCCCTGGTGAGTTAGGGGGGTGTCCACCCCAAGCAGGTGAAGACGTCCCCTTTTGTGGAATGGGCGGATGAGAACAATTTCTTCCAACAGCCGTGAAGGTGTCCGAAGCAGGCACCGTGGAGTGCTTGGAGCTTGGTTAGACATCGGAGATGCCAAGGTCATCTGCTGCATGCCAGGGCCATCGCCGTCTTCTTGACTTCTGTCCTGCCCCTGGACTTCACTGGCTCTAGAAGAGAGAATGAGGTTGATGCCTGGCCCATCTCAGCCTCACTTCAGTCCTGTGAGGTCATCTGTCATCTTTGAAATAGAAAGGACAAACAACACCCAGCCCCCCCCCCCCCCCCAGCTCCCTCTCCTTTTCCCTCTGAATGATATTCATTTTTAATTCTTCAGAAACAGAATCCGTGCCCCATCACCCGTTGGCAGCACCAAGAAAGAGAATGTGGATATTAAGGAGACGGGCTCAGCTTTTCATGGAGGGACCGGAATGGGGGAGCTTCACATGGACAAGGCATCCGTCCTTGACCTGGACCGCTTCCACTCGGTTCCTAATCTTTCCTTGCACGTGCCTTCTCCTGGATGGGACCCTTCCTCACGACAATAGCAGCTGCTGCCGTGACCGTTGTCTGCCTGTGTATATGGCATTCTGTTCACGCAGCTTTCTCTGTCTTGGGCCACCTGGGGAAGGGGCAGGTGGTGAGTCAGGGAGACCTTTGGTTTCATCAAAGCATTCTGGGGGGCAGGGGCATGGAATAAATAGGACAGGTGAGGTTCATAGAATGGTGGAGCCTTAGGGAAGGAAGGGACCTCCTCCAGCTGGGGTGATTTTAGGAGAGAATACTCTAGCTTAGCACAGCAGTTAAAAACTGAATTTGAAATCAGAAAGATCCAAGTTCAAATCCTGTCTCTGATACTTACTAGCTATGGGATGATCAACTAGGCACATACATACCCTCTCTGAGCCTCAGTATCCCCCTCTGTCAAATGGGTAGAATGCCATATCTAGTTTGTGCTTCTAAGGGCCCTTGTGAAGGGGGAGTGGAAGAGAGGAGCAGTGGGAGGGGCTGCAGCGACTGACCCTCCATGGCTGCTGCTTGCGGCCCATCAGGCTCCAGGCTTCTGAGCTGCCAGCATCTGGCCTTACCGTGTGCCACCCCATTGTATTAGGGCGAACCCTGAACCCAGAGCTTTTACATTCCTCACTGAGCAACTAACTCAGTTCAAATCAATAAACATGTATGAAGTGCCTGCTGTATGCGAGCCGCTGTGATAGGATGCACTGGGGCTGCACAGACAGGAAGGAGATGGTCCCTGCCCTCATGGAGCCTGCGTTCTGCCAGAGAGAGGGGGAGACGCGGGAGCCTCATGGATGAGCCTGCAGCAGCAAGCAACCCAGCACGCCCAGGGTGGCTGCTAGCACAGGTTCTCAGATCTGCTTTTCTAAAGGAAAGCAACTCAAAAAGGGTTAACAATCTCACTTTCATCAATCAAACGTATATCATTTACCTAGTTCAGGGGAAAAAGTCGGCACCCTGAACTTCAGAGAATGCAAACACAAGTTACAAGCAGACAGAGAAACAGATCAGCAGACGGGGCTTCCAGCCGTCTGACCATTACATCAGTTACCTAGTCAGTTACCAGAGAGGGAAGCACCAACATCTGGGCTTTTCACAGCCGGGGGGCTCAACGGCTGCCCAGAGTCTCGTCTGGCCAAATCACACAACTCTTTCTAAAGTGAGCCCCAAACCAAAACCCCACATCTGGGTACATATAGCCTTCTCCTGGATCAGAGAATGTCACGACCCACCGCCCAATCACAAAGCAACAAGGAGTGGGCGTTCTGAAAAACAAGCCTCCCGCCACAGGCTCCACGTGACCGCATTCAGCCTATTAGGGGGCAGAGTACACTTTCAAATCAGGGAAGGTTAGCTTTGGGGGCAAAGCAGAGGCCGTCAGGACTTTGGAGTCTGATGGCCTGGATTCGAATCCTGTCTCTGATGCTCACCGCCTGGTGACCCTAGTCAAGTCACTGCCTTTGCTTGTTTCCTATCCTCTGTCTTCTTTGGCCTGTTTCCTTATCTGCAAAATGAAGGAGCTGACCAGGATGGTCTTGGGTGAGCTCCTCCTGCCTCTGGGTCCTGGCCCACGGCGGCCCCCTCATCTTTAAGGCCCGCCCCAGAGCCTAGGAGGGATGCAGGCAGAGTGCCCCGAGGCAGCTGGAGGAGGGAGAGACCTCTTTCTTTCTTTCTTGTGTTTTAAATTCAATTTTATTATATCGCTTCCGTCTCCCAATGCTCCCCCCGCCCCCACCAGAGAGATATCTCTGAAAAGACAAAAAGGAGGGGAAGATAAAGCTTTTTATTAAACAAGCCAGCACTACATATAGTATTCTACACCCATAGCCCCCCACCTCCGCAGAGAAGGCCGAGAGCCGCCTTCTCCCAGCTCTCCTGGGGCCGAGCTGGGCTATTAGCCTCTCACACGTGGAGTTTCGCTTCATATCGGCTCATTTAAGGGGAGGGAATTCCTTCGGCCGGGCTGCCCACAAGCCGGGTTCTGCTTGGCCCGGAGGGGAGAGCCAGGGGCAGCTGAGGGGAGACGGGTTTCGCCAATCGGCAGGAGTTCAGAATTCAATAGAACTCTGAGGCCAGCGAGTCCAGTGTGCAGCGGAGGCTTGGAGGCGGAGGGCCAGGACTCTAGCCTTGCTCTGGAGCTGAGGAGGCTCCTTCCCCGCAGGGGGGCCTTCTAGGAAACAACGTCTTCCTTTCTGCTGGGGATGGGTCTCCCCGGAGACGGGACTGCTCAGGGCTCGGAGCCTCTGACTGCCCTGTCCACCACTGCTACGAGAAGTCACCGTAACTGGAACTTAGCCATTCGGGGCAAGGGCTCTCCAGGCCGAGCCGATTTCAACAGGCAGGAGGCTGAGAGCTGGTGCAGCAGCCCGGCTGGAGTCTGCCCCGCTTAGAAACAGCTTCAGATGAGCCAAGGGGCCTGTCTGCTCAGCAGAAGGGAAGGCAGCCTGACCCTGCGTCAGAAGATCTGCTTTGACTTCCCTGCGCTGAGAGGAGCTGCCTGCTGGTGAGGCTCTGGTGCTAAAGGGATTGTCCTCCCTCCCCTCCGCAGACATCGCAGCCCACAGAGGCAGCCTGGGTGCAGAGAGCCTTGGCTGTGGAGTCCGGAAGGACTGGCCTCCAGTCTTGCCTCAGCTGCTCAGGAGGTGCCACCCTGGGCACAGGGGTCCGAGCCCCAGCATCCTTCTGTTAAAGTAGGGACAGTGACACAGGCTGTGTGGATCAAACGAGATGATGAATGTGAAGCGCTTGGCAAGCCTTAGATGGGGATAGAAACACAGGAGGGGTTTTATGTCTCGAGCCAGGCAAGATGAGAAAAGGCAGATGAGGACCTCGGCATCACTGAGCCAGCGGACACCCGCGGAGCTGGGACCACAGACTTGGTCAGTCCAGGGGTGAGCGAGCCTGCCACCGAGAATCCACAGGGTACCCATCTTCCCATTACCCCACGTGGGATAGGGCTGAGGGAGAGGATGAAGGTCAGGAGCTGGCGATTCCATTCATGGAGATCAGTGCCAGTGAGGAAACACCTCCCAGCGCGGGCCAGCATCTTCTCTGTGGGCCCTGAGGGTCTGGTGACTTGTCCAGAGTCACACAGCCAGGACAGGTCAAAGGCAGAGGTTGAGCCCAGCTCTTCTTGGCTATAAGGCTGGTTCTCTAACCGCTAGACCACATTGCCTCTAAATGCTGGGACCTTGTAGACAGTGCATCTCATTTCACCTCACCCCACCCAGCCCAGCCCACAAAGGTTTTCTGAGACTCAGACAAGAAGGCTGACAGACACTGCACCCCGGCCGCCCAGTCCCCCTCTCTGCACCACCTGGGTCTGAGAGGTCATCTGAGGTGATCTGGACGGCACAGAGACTCAGGCCAATGCCACTGAGCAGGAAAGACAGAACTCCTCCTGGTCTCCACCTCCACCAAGCTCTACTCCCCCCCATGCCACTCACTCTAGGGACTCTGAAATGCCTCCTCCAGCCCTGGCTGAGTCCTGCACCCGGGTCAGAAGGGAGGGGGATCTGCCTAGGGGAGACAAAGCCAGGCTTGCATGGAAGGGCTGCGGGGAAGAGTTCAAGGGCAGGAATGTCACTTTAATGCTGCAGCCTTCTCTGAAGTGCACACTGGACAAGCCAGGATCCCAGGCAAGTAGCTCCTCTTTGGAGGGAGGGCCAGCCCAGTTCCTCTGGATTCTGAGCCCTCCCTCGGAAGGGTGGCCCAGTGGGTAGAGCCTTGCTGTTGTTGCTGAAAGAAGGCAGGTCTGATGCTTCCTGGAAGTGGACCCGTCTGCTTTTCTGAGTCTCAGCTTCCTCATTGGTAAAGCAGGGCTTGTTATGTCACCTTCCTGGGCCACATGAGGGCCTCCGAGACCCCTCCCAGCGTGAGAGCCAGAGTCCCAGGGTCCCCGCCCAACTTCCTGGCCTCAGTTCCTTCATCTGCAGAATGGGAGAGTAACCTGGATGGTCCCTGAGACTCATTCCAGCTGGAATCCTGAGCCTTGCTGCACACGAGGGCCAGGCATTTTGCAGCTGTTAATTAAAGCCTGCTTCAGTTTAAGTTGGTATGACTAGTGGGGCTACTAGCACTACAGAGCCAAGAAGGCTTGGATTCAAATCCTGCCTCCTTCTGACCTTGACTAGGCTCCTGGAGTTCTCTCCAGCTCCAGCTGGAGGGTTCATGAGAATGAGCAAAGGGGAACGTTTGTTCAGTGAGCGCCTGGGGCTGCCTTGAATCAATGGGGAGGGGGCCTTCGAGCTGGGGCCCAGTAGCCACCAGATGGGCAATGCCCCCATCTCCCAGGCCCGGCACTTCCATGGATCTTGATTCCCTTTAAGGCTGGAGAAACGGAGGCATTTCGGTCATGACCACATTGACACAATGGGAAGGAAGGACTTGAAAACCCCCTGGAAAGCAAAAGGAAACCGGTGAAGTGCCTCTGGGGCTTGGAGAATCTGGCTGAGTCAGGATATTCAGTGAAGGAATAAACAAGCACCCTTTGAAATGGCTTTGGAGCTTTCAGTTTGGGAAAGGAGAAAAAGAGGCCCTCCCAGGGCACTGGGCTGGGACTGAGGAGCTGGGGCCAAGGAGCTGGGAAGTGGGCTTGGACCCCCCAGACTAGAAAAACCCTCTGTGTCAGTAGCTGCCTGGGGAGGGCCAAGAATTGGCAGTGCCCAGCGGCCCATTGTGAGGGTGCTTGGCCCTCCTCCCAGCTGCCCCAGAGCCAGGCTCGCTTTGTGCCTTCAATATCTGGGCCTGCGGCATCACCTTGGAGTGGTTGCGTCACTGCCTTGGAGTGCCTGGGAACTCTGCTCTTGGGGGAGCCCCACAAGGGCTGGCATCTGCTTGTTGGCTTCCCTCAGGCCTCCAGGCATTGGCCTGCTTGGTACTATTTCTAAGGCACTTAGCACAGTCCCCAGCACAGTAGGCGCCTAACAAATGCTTATTCCTTATCTCCCGGCCTGGCCACTGAGACAGGGAGGCCTCCCCCAGGTGACAGGATGCAGGTGTCAGGCCAGGCCATCCATAGGTAGAGAATGAGTGTTATTGTGGGGCCTCGATTTGCTTCTTTTTGGGTAGGAAGCAGGGAGGGGGAAAGGCCATGGAGCCTCTGAAGAGGCGGTCCCCAGTGGGGCACTGGATGAAGCTCCATGCAGGAGCAGATGGAAGAAGCTCCTATGCTCCCATGTGCCAGGCTTGGATCTAATGCCCCTAAGACCAGGATGGATCCTGCTCCTTTCCACGTACTTACTTGTGCATGGTTTGGAGTGTGTGTGTGTGTGTGTGTGTGTGTGTGTGTGTGTGTGTGTGTGTGTGTGTGTGCATGTGCATGTGTAGGAATTGGCTATATGAGGAGGGCTGAAAATCAGGAAAGCCTCCTGGGTCTGTCCGGAACAGGGGATGCTGTTAACTCCAAGTGCATTGTTCATTAATGCCCAGTCTATAAAGTAGGGATGAGAGACAGCATGGGAGATCTGGGTTCAGGTTGCGCCTTGGAGGCACATGCCTGTGAGACTTGTCATTTCCTTTTTCAGTTCCCTAGGTGGCTCACTAAGCCTGGAAGCTAAGGGGGGAAGGTGCTATCTGCAGTATAGGGGATTTCCTTACTGGGAGTTCTCTCTACCCATAAACACTCTGGTCTAGTCTTAACAAATAAATGAAGATAATTTCACTTGTGACACTCTTCCCAAAGGGTGGAGACCTCGAGTCACCTGTTCAATGTCCTCTGTGATCCATATCACAACTGTCCCCAAAATGCCCACCTCACAAACCAGCCCTCCGGAGCAGCTCTCATTTTTCAAGGGCTTTAAAAGCCTTGCTGAATTGAACTGAATTCCCAAAGTCAACCCTGTGGGGCAGGGGGCACCAAGAAGCTCCTAGATGAGGGAGGTGAGACTCAGAGAAAAGTCATGGGCCAAGGTCCCAGCCAGCCTAAGATGCCGAGGGATTTGAATTTGTGTCTCTTGTGGATCAAAGGTCAGTCTGTGCTCTTGCCAGGACCTCACACCGTCTCTCATTGAGAATGGTTTCAAGGACCAAGAGATCATAGTCTGGGAAGAGGAAAATACACAGGCATTGTGGGAATTTTCTTCAAGTGTTTAAAGGGCTGTTGTGAACTGCTCAGCCCAAGAGGGAGGAATCAGGAGCCGTGGGGCAGCAGTCCCAAAGAGGCAGATTTAGCTCTGAAGTCAGGAAAAACTTCCTGACAATAAGAGTTGTCCAAAAGTGGAATGAGCTCCCTTACGAGGTGGTGAGTTCTCTGTCACTGGAGGTCTCCAAGGAGAGACTGGCTGGCCGCTTGTCGGGCTGAAGCAGTACAAGAACAGTTGTTGTTGACTAGATTGTCACTGAGGTCCCTTCCAGATCTGATAGTCTGTGATTCCTCGGGTAACAACAGAGACCACCATTGTGGGCCTCAGTTTCCAGTGTACTGTTAAGGAGTAGCAGTGAACCTGGGTAAGATGACATTGGGAAGAGTCCCTGGGCCTGACCTGGACCTGACAGGAAAACAAATTCTGAACATGACACAATTCAGAGATGCCCAATACTGGTGTTCAGATGATCTCCAAGAGGGGAAGATTCCCAAAGAAGGGACAAAGATTGTACATATCATTTCTCTCCCCAAAAAGATGGTAAAAAATGGCATGAGCAGATTTATATGTGTATGTATATCACACATGCATAGATATATATATTCATATCTATGTGTATACACACATATCTACACACACACATATACACATAGATATACAGTATGTGTGTACGTATATGTTCTCCAGAATCTTTATGAGAATATCCTCTGCATACATAGAAGGCATCCTTACTGAAAATCTGAAAAGGTCACAGGCGAACTTTCATGGATGACTTTCTACAAAAGTAGCCCCTCAGCTGCTTAATTGTAGAGGATACAAAGTCTCACTGGGCCAACTGTTTGTTGACAATAAAAAAAAAAACAACAAAAAACAACACAAAACATGTTTGTTCCAATGGATCAAAATGCCCCCTGAAAGGCTCTCATCCAACAAAGTCTTTCCCAGGCAAACGTTAAGATCGCACAAGATTTTGTGAAAGGTAGAAACCCAGACACAGGTGTGTTCAACAATCTGTAACTAAGTGCTGCGGGTGGTCTTGCTGCTAGTGAATTGGCGCATCCTTTCATACGGTTGTTCATAGTTTGCAGTTCCTCTGGGAATTTGCTATTTGCTCACATCACTAACCGCACTTTTTATTGGGGAGTGGCTTTTGGTCTCATATGTGTAGTTGTCTGTCCTGTTAGTTGTCCATATTTCTTGAACACAAAACCCTTATCTAAGAAATCTGATACATTTTTCCTCCCTTAACAAAACACTTCCTTTCTTTTCTAGACACATTAATTTTGTTTGTGCCGAAGTCTTTCAATTTCATACAATTTAAGTTGCCTCTTTTACTTATTTTAATTGCCTCTGTCCGTAAGAATACCTCTCCTACCCATAGCTGTGAGAGGTATAGAACTGAATTACCTTCTAATTTTTGTGGTATGATCTTTAGTATCTGATTTTTAAAATGTTTATTACTGATTCTCATATCCATTTTGAACGTATGGTGGAATGTGGGATGATCTTTCCTGTGTTTACCTCCAGTAGAATGGATAATCTTTCCCAAGGACTTTCTCCCTTATGCTCAACTTAAATCTTCCTTTTTGACAAACAAATAAAAAGCAGGAAATGGCCCCATTCCTGTGTATCTCTCTCCCGTCTCCGTGGTGACTGGGGCATAGTGGGAGGAAAGCAGACAAAGAAAGAGTCCTAAGAATTAATGGTCTTCAGCCATTTTTCAATATTTGTTCAGTTGTTGGCATACTCGGCATGAGGTCCTTGTCTAGTGACCAATGAGCAATGGGTCAGATCAGTCTGGACATCCTTGTGGTCTAGCCTTGAAGATACAAGGAAGGCACATCTACAGGGACGACTGGCTCTCAGGTCTCTCCTGGTCAGGAAGACCAAGAATTGGTGGAATTCATTTTAATGGTATGCTTAAAGCCAACAGGCAGCATCATACCATACCCCTAGGGTTACCTGGCACTGCAGGTGCTCATGGGAAGCGTTTGCAAGGGGAGACCCATGAAACTTAAATGCACATTTGTGCCCTTTGTCTGCTGTGGAAGAAGTCCTGGAAAACCTTGATGAGGCCCTCTGAATTAAGGCAGCCTAGACTTGGAGATCCACTGACTTGGAATGAGAAAGTAGACAGAGGGAGAGATGGTGAAATGTTGGCAGATACAGTTCAGGGACAAGAGACCAAAGACTTGTAGCATCCACAGAAGCCTCTTGCCCCTGGCTTATAACTCTGAAGGGAGTTGGAGGGGGCTGGACACAGGGACACCAAATGTAACCAGCAGGAAGTGACTGGTCCCTTGTGGGGGAGGCATTTCTGAATCAGCTCCCTGCGTACACATCAGGCCACCAAAGCTCAAAGGAAATGCTGCCCTGGAGGAAGAGATACAAAAGAGAAGACAGAGGGCAGGCTGCAAACCCACACCAGCAGTTGACGTCAATGGCCTTTTCTTGGCCTCCTTGACCCTGTGGGCCACCATGTTCTCCTGATTCTCTCTCCTCTCTGGGTTTTCATGATTGTCCTCCTCCAGCTCCATGACCTTGACTAAAGGTGCACCCTAAGGCTTGCTGACCACAGTCTGCGAACTGCCTGCCCTGAGGGCCCTAAGTAGTGGCTTTTAGGAAATGGCGCCGCTCTTCCTTCCTGTTGCTTCCTGACATGAATCCTATGCTTTCAATATTGAGGTTCTCCCAGGGTTCTGTGTAGCTCAGGTCATGGAACTGGGTAATGTCATCCTCAAATGGTAGCCTTAAAAGGACCTCATCACCATCTGTTCTAGAGGGATTTCCCTCAGTCTTGGACCCTCATGAAAAGTCTTCAGGGACTAGCGAGATTGTCCAGAGAACATAGCACTGGGGAAGTTCCAATGTATGTGACTTGGGTAGCAAGACTGAAAATGTGAGATATTGCTGAATGATGGGGCAACAGGAGAACAGATCTAGACCAGGAGGGAACCCCAGCCACCATCTTCTTCAGCACCCTTGCTTTACAGGACAGGAAAACAAAGGGTCCCAGAAAGGAGACACTTTGCACAACAAAGCCCCAGAGCCATGATTCCCATTTCTGTGCATGTGCTTGGCCTTCTGTGGATGCCAGGCTGCCTCTCCTGGCATCGGGGGCACCATATGCCTAGGTGCATGGCCTCCCTCTTCAAGGCTAGGCTAGGAGGGGTGTGTCTGGGCCCCTGACAATAGGATGCTTTTCATGCAGGGCTTATTGCTAATGGATGCCTTTCTAGGTGGTAGAAGGGAAGCAGGACCCGGCCACAGGCTTCCAGAGGACTTTTCATTGGTTGTTCCCACTTAAACCCCTGGGGGTAGAAGAAAAGGAAGCGTCCTCTGAAGCCCTGACCTAGGATCCCCCCAGGTCCCCCCCCCCATCATGCAGGCTTTTTAGCACTTAATTTCCAAATCTGGGACTGTAATTACAGAGAAATATGTTGGCTCCTACTTCCCCCTGGGCTCCTCTGCTTACCTGCAGAAATCACAAGCATTTCCTAGGGATCTTTGCTTGGCTATCAGCACTCACCATCTCTAGCCCTGGCCAAACATGAGCACACACACACACACACACACACACACACACACACACACACACATACACACATACACACATACACACACACACTCACACTGTTTGGGATTAGTCTCTCCTCTCCTGCTACAAAACCTTTTGAGAAAGGTTGATGAAAAGGGTGAAATTATCACGTGGAGCCGCGTGTGCCTCCTGGCTGGACATGTGAGGGCAGCGTGCAGACTCTCTCTCTGGAGGCTCTTCTTCTCTGGCAGAGGCTCCTGGTAGCTGGCACGTGGCCTGGGCTCTATGTGATATGTCTCTGGAGAGAGGCCCTCTGAGACTCTTTCCAGCCTGGGCCCTAGGCAGGATGCAGGACCCTTCAGTACCTGGGCTTCCAGGGGCCTTGGGTTTGAGAAGATGCATAATCATGGGATGAGGGCTAGACTTTAGTAATCAGGCCTGGGCTCCAATTCCAACCCTGCCATGACCTGTGTTGACTCTGGACGAGCCATCTCATCTCTCAGACTCAGTTTCCTCATCTGCAAAACCAACAGGTTGGACTAGATGACCTCTGAGATCATCTCCATGTCAGTCCTGGGTCTTCCATCAGCTAAGGGCTCATGTTTGTGCCAGGCCCTGGGCATATTCAAGAGTTTGCTAAAGGCTTTGGCAGTAGCTTGGGCCTGGCAGGTGAGAGACCAGAGGTGAGGAGGCCAGGACGACTTCTAGGCTGGGAGCCTGCAGGACTGGGGGGGCTGGTGAGAGGGAAGGGAGGAAGGGCAGGGCTTAGGGGGAAGTGAAGGATTCTGCTTGGCACATGTTGACTTTGACATTGAGGTCAAGGTATCTGAAAGGCAGTTAGAGTCACAAGATGGGGGTCAGCAGAGAGGTTAGGGCAGGAATCATCTGCATTAGAAATGCATCATTAATAAATGCTTATTGACTCACTCACTGACTTTGGTCGTTGGACCAAGTCCATTGTCGTCCCAAGGGGTGTTCTGTCAATGGAATGCCACTTTTCCCATCAGTATTTCATTCTCTAGGCTTTTCTGATGCCAGGGGGGTCATGGCCCAGATGTCTTCTCCATGATGAGATTCTCTCCTTGACATTATATATGTGAGCCTGAGGCCCAATATCTCCTAACTAAGAATTTCCATGGTGTGAGATCCTGGTTCTAGAGCCAGGAGGACTTCAGATGAGTCTAGTCCAACACCCTCATTTTACAGAACAGGAAATGGAAGCCCAGAGACATGGGGTGACTCTGCCAAGGTTGCACTGGTTGTAATGAATGGTCAGGTTCTCTGACTCTAAGTTCCATGTTCTTTGTAGTGAACTATACCGATGGGGGCTCATGTTTGTGTCAGTATAATATTTAGGCATCAGAGAAGTGAATGTTTTTCATTTTGCCCTGGTATCTTCCACACCTGGCAAGTCTTGCATATGGCAGACACTAGTTGGATTGGCTCAGATAGATGGTACTTCCTCATCAGCAGTGTCCCATGCTTTTCCTACTGGAGTCTGCAACATGAACATTTGGAGTCCTAGCAGACTGGCTAAGGCCCCCTTTTCAGTCAGGGATAGTGGTTTTTCCTTTTTGTTCATGTAACATGCACTGAGCCTCAATGTGGATCTATTTGACCTTGGAGAGAATTTTTCCCTGCCTGCATGAGGGGATGTGGTTACATCTGGGAATGAGAACATAACTCTTCTCAAAGAAAAAAGCTTCAATTGTCTTTGAGAAGGCGGATTTAGACTTGATTTAAGGGGAAATAGGCTACTAGTCAGTGGTATCCCTGAGTGCAGTGGGCTGTGGGAGGTGGCCTTGGAGACCTCGACAGGATCCTCTAACAAGTCTTCAGGGAGGACTCTTGATTAGGTATGGGCTGGACTGGAGGCCTTGAACATTCATTTTAACTCTAAAATTCTGGAATTCTGTGAAATTAGCCTTTTGGTTCTTAGTTCTGGGTTGCCTGTTGAGTCTTAGAGCTGGGGAAACTGAGGCTTGAGGGGGAATGTCAAGGATCTTACAGGAAGTCTATGCCAAAGCAGGAATGGCACTCCTATTTTCCAAGGTGATTCTGAATCCACTAGTTCAATTCAGTTCAACAGGTGTGGCATTGCTGGCTCTTGAGTTTGATGAAGCTGAGCCTCCAAGGGCTGCCTGAGGCCACACACGCAGTGACTGTCTCCTGACTCGGGCTAGGGGCACCAGAAGCCAAAGCTTCTCTGCTCTGTCTCTAGAGAAGACCTCCATTTTCTTCCATTGCTCTTTCTTCTATATCAAAACTCACTGACCCCAGCCTGGCTTGATCTTTTATGTCTGTGAAGCCTTTTGTGCTTTTTGTGTTTTTAAAAAGGGATGGGAGGAATTAATTCATAACAAATAATTTTACTGACAGAAGCCAAGTCAAGAGAGATTTTAATGACAGGAAGGTCTCTCCTGGCCCGGTATTCAATACTTTTTTAATAGAAGCCTGAGGTTTGAGTCACTGAGAAATCCAGTTCTGAGTCTCTGAACTGAGAGTTCTCTAGAGTCTGTGTTTGGTCTTTAGGAAAGTTTCTGATGGTTCCCAGGGGAGAGATGAGTCAGGTGGATGGGAGGAGGTGGAAAATCACAGGGGGATCAAGAGAAGGGTCAAAGAACTCGCACCGGGTGAGGCCTTGCATCCGCCAGGAGCTGCATTCTGAGACCACAGGGTTCAAAGAGGGGCGTAGGCTACGTCATCATTAGTTCAGTAAAGCCAGCTGATATTGGAAGTGTGGCAAGGAGTGTGTGTGTGCGTGTGTGTGTGTGTGTGTGTGTGTGTGTGTGGGGGTATGTGTGTGTGAGTGTGTGCATGTGTGTATGAGTGTGTGCATGTGTGTATGAGTGTGTGCATGTGTGTTAGTGTGTGCATGTGAGTGTGTGTGTGTGTGTATGTGTGTGTGTGTGTGTGTGCATGCACACATGCACACTGGACCTCTCAGGCTGGCGGCCTGGGGAAGTGTGTGGAGGAACCTCTCCCTACCTCTCAGTATCATCTTTTTAAATAATTGAAGAAAATGCTAAATTTTAGTTAGAAGTTAAAAATGTATATTTTCTACCACAGGAATTCATCAGCCCTCCCCCCCCCCCCCAATCTCCACAGCCCTGGGTGAAGAAGCCCTGATCTAAGCTAACCCTTGCTTTATAGACAAGGGGACTGAGGCTTAGACAGGTGAAGTCTTAGCCAAGGTCCCACAGGTAATGAGGCTAGTTCATGAAGTTACAGACGAGCATTTATGACGCACCTACTGCATACCAGGTACTAGGCTAGGTCCTGGGGATAGACCTTTTGTCCTTAAGGAAATTATGTTCTACTGACGTGAGTGTAGTGGTGTGTGAAGACAACATATGGAAACCAGATGAGTCACCAAGCATTTATTAAGCACCTACAGTATGCCAAGCACTCTGTCCTGATCTGGGGAAACAAAAACACAAGGTGACCATGGTGGGAGGGCATTAATGCCTGGGGGAGGGGGGTCAGCAGGGTTTGCTGTAAAAGGTGCTGCTCCAGCTGAAGGTAGCTGGAGATTCCTTGAGAAGTGCAGCAGGATGGGGGGGGGGGGGATTCAAACCCAGGTCCTGGGACTCCAAGTATAAAAGTCTTCTCGCTGCACCATGCTATCTCTGGGTGGGAAGGCCGGCCCTGTCTTGACATGCTAACTCTGTGCTCCTCCAACAGAAGAGTAAATAGAAGCCCCTGGGAATTGTTTGATCCTTTCCTTTTTTTGGGAAAGGCCTTGGCAGTACTTCCTCCATTTCTTTGGGGACATTCCTACCGGGAGAGCCTCAGGGACATCTTAAAGAGATGTTATGGTGAAATCAGGACTCACTTCTCTGAATCCTGGACCCCTATTGGCAAAGTGCAAAGCCTCGGACTGTGCCATGGCACCTTGTCCCCTGCAGGCCTCATCACTGGGCATGTGGCCTGGCCCTTCCTCTGGGAGGGGCCCTGGGATAGACTGGAGGCTGCTCCCCAGGACCAACCTCTCTAAATTCAGAGCCAGCTTCCACAGCACGGCCACCGTAGGGGTGGATTTCTTGGCCACAGCAACTCTCTAAGACAACCTGCTAAGTCACGGCATCTGTGATCACCAAGGAAGGACCCATGTCCCAAAGCCATGGTGACCCTGGTGCAATTCAGGGGCTGCACCAGGCTTTGGGGAAGAAGCCCTCCACCGCCAAGGCTCGGCATGGGGCGGCCAAGCCCCCTCTCATCCAAGTGACTGACGTCTCATGAAAGCAAGCGATTTGCCATGAATGAGTTTTCTAAGGAGAAACCAGACTTACTTTGGAGCATACATTGCAAAAGGTGGAAGATACCCTTGCTCTTCTCCTCATAAATGCCATATTCTCCAAACAAAGAGTATGGGGCCTCTTGCAGAACACACAGCACTCTCGGCTGAGCCAACTGGATGTCTACACGCAGCCCAGGTAGGCCTCCGCTGCCGTGACAAAGTATTTTTAAAGTACCTACTGTGTGCAGAGCCCTGAGTCCATTCCTGGGGATGGAATGGACAAAGGAAGCAAGGACAAGCTTTTTCTCAAAGTGAGAGGTAGGAGATGTAGCCACAGTGGAAATGTGGGACAAAATGCCTGGACAACTGAAACCCACAGACTCTTGATTAAAGTGATGAAGAGTCATCCCTGCCGGTGTCTTCCTTTCAGCCTTGCTCGGGAGCCCCCTCCTCCATGAAGCTTTCCTCTGCCCCCTGCCCCTCCCCACGCCCTCTGACTGGCCTTGACCCCTTTAGCTGGGGCTGTCCCACTCTGTACAGATGGGCTGTGAGTGCCTGCAGGCCAGTCGCGATGCCCTTCTGCTCCTGTATCCCCAGTGCCAGCGTCACACCTGACACGGGGTAGAGACTTCATAAGTGCTGGCTGAGTGGCTGCTGATTCTCCCCCCCCCCACACCCCCCCCCCGTCCCCAAGATGACTGTGATTTTGTACCTTCTTGTCTGTCTCTCCTGACAGAGGGCGTGGCTCCCACTTGGCACAGAGTAGAGGCTTAATGCACAGATTCTGTTCAGAGGCAGGGTTGGCTGGGACAGGACTGTCTCTGAGCCTCAGTTTCCCCATTTGACAAAAGGGGACTTATAGGTCCTTGAGGACCATGCCAGGGTGTTAGAAAGCTCACCCTGGGGGGACGGAGCCAAGATGGCGGTGTAGCAGCAGCAACATGTTGCAGCTGTCACACAGCCACCCCCAAATACCCATAAAATATGACTCTAAACCAATCCTAGAACTCCAAAATGCACACAAATATACCTTCCACTAAAGTCAGCTCGGCTACGAGGAACCATATCAGCACTGCTAACCGAAACCAGCCTGGCCTGAAGCCGCTGCTGAGCCCCGGGGGTGGCTGGATGGGAGGAGTGGTGAGCGGATTAGCGGCAGCTGCAGCAGCGTTCAAAACTAGGTCAGTAGGACTTGCAAATTTAGGGGAGTAAAGCAGTCCTGCCGAAAGCCCTCCAGAGCAGAAAAGCGAAAGGCAGAGGTTTTGCCGATTGTTCTGAGGCCAATGCTCTCGCGTTGAGTGGATCCAGATCGCCATCTTGGGCCTTGGTCTTGGAGTCTTCATTGTCTAGTGAGCCGGAAGTAAGTAGGAAGAGTCCCAGCACCTTCCTGAGAGCTACGGCAGCTGGGAGGACCCCAGCGATTTGGGACAGAGCTTTCCCTTCTGGAAGCAGAGCCCCACAGAGATTTTAAAAAAAAATCACAGACTGAACAACCATGAGTAAGAATAAGCATAAGAAGTAAAGTAAGAACAGCTCCCAAACCCTAGATTCCTTCTTTGGGGAAAAGAAAGATCATGGGAGAGAGAGAGAGGAGGAGAGCGCAGCCAGAGCACCCCCACCAGGGGCCTCCAATAAACATGAAGAATGCCTTAAAGCTAGAGATGAGCTGAAGAAAGATTTTCAAAACCAAATAAGGGAAG
>CM053584.1:393762751-393784943 GCA_028627135.1 Pseudochirops cupreus | reverse complement strand
AATAGACTGGGGGAGGGGGGAAACACTGGGATGGCTGTTTTGGGGTGGTGGGCGGGGAAAAGACGGGGGAGAAAATATGTAACTCAAAATCTTGTGGAAATGAATGATGCAAACTAAAATAAAATTAAAAAAAAAAAGAAAGCTCACCCTGGAAAGCTTTGCATCCATGTCAATGCCTCTTCTTTTCTGGGCCCCAGACCCAGTCCTGGCTGTTGGGCCTAATGTGGAGGACTGCCCCTGGCCATTGACAGGTGCAGCCTTAGCTGGAGGGGCCATGAGGAAGGTCAAGCTCAGTGGTCAACTAGGCATTAGTCATTGGTGGGGGTGGCTAGGGGGTGCAGGGGCCACCCACTGGTCACTCCAGGAGGTGAGGGCTTCCTGGGGAGACGGCTGGCACACTCCCCTCTGGGAGCCACCTCCTATCTCTTCTGCTTGACTGAGTACAAGTGGGACTGTGCTCATCCTTCTCCTCTGGTGCCTTTTTCTATGGGGCTCATTTCTATGGCAGCAGATGTTGGGCTGAGGTCATCTCAGGGAGAGTTCTACTAAGCAGAGGAGGAGAAGGGAGGGCTGAAAGTCGGGGCATCTTGGTGTCTGGAAGGGATGCCAGAGAGCCCACACTTTACAGAGAGGGAAACTGAGGCCCTGGGAAAGGGTAGGACTTTTTGAAGGTCATGCTGCACGTGTGCAGTGGTCAGGACAAGAGCCCGGCTTCCTCATGTGTCCTGGAAGTTTTTCCATCTGTTTCCCTCTGAGCTCAGGGTGACTGACTGCATGTGGTTGGTGTGTCAAATGATATCTAGGGCTCTGTTTATTCTGCATGGGGAAAACAGGGAAGGAAAGATGTGGTGAGTCATTCTTGTCTGTCCCCAGCATTCTGGGGAGCCTCGGATTGAGGATGAAAGACTGCGGGGCAGACAGAGAATCCACCAAAATTTATCCAACAAGTATTTACTGGTTATACTGGGCTGGGGAGGAGAGGGTAGGGGAACACTATTTATACGGATCCATAAATATGAGCTGATCTGAGAAGGCTGGGTGTGTGTGTGGGTGTGTATGTGTTCGAGGGCTCAACAAAAGCTTTTTCCTATGAAATGGCACCTGAGATAAGTCTTAAGGCAACTAAAGAGGCCAGAAAGTGGGAAGGCTGCAGCTTACGAAAAGATATCGTGCAAGGGGTGGCAGGCTGTTTTTTGTGAACAGCCGATAGCATAGTTTGAGAGGAGTCAGCCTGGAGTTAGTTAGCAGAGTTAGTCTGGCAAGGCTGGGGAGGCCGGACCATGCAGGGCTTGTGACACCAAGGTGGGGCCTTGGTCCTTCTCACCTCACTCCAATCCAGGTGGGAGCAGGCCAGCTCCCTCCCCCTCCTCAATAAGTTCCAAAGCCCAAGTCTGGCCAAATCAGGAAACCGTAGGGACCCTCTTGTCCCCCTAGGCTTGGACATAAAATGCCGTGACATTTAAAGCCCTTCCCAGCCAACCCCTACTGGCCTTGTCTTCTTACATGTCACTTTAGTGGCTGAATGAGGATGGCCTGGAGGGGGAGATGAGGCAGGCAGATCCCCCAGCAGCCATTGCAACAGTCCAGGCAGGAGGGGAGGGGGGGTCTGGGCCAGGGTCAAAGGGGAGAAGAGGGCTGCAGCAGGGACATGGACAGGCCTTGGCGCTATATTGGATCTGGGGCTTGAGAGACAGTGAAGGGTCCAGGACGCTCGTCAGCTGGGAGTCTGAGGGCCTGGGGGAGGGTGGCGCCCCTATAGTAATAGGGACGGTAGAGGACGAGCTCCACTTTGGACAGACTGTGTTTAAGACAGCTGCTGGACGTCCAGTGTGAGACGTCTGAGAGGCACCTGGAGAGGTGGGCACAGAGCAGGGCAGGAAAGGTCGATCTGAGAATCATCTTAAATCCCTGGGACCTGAGGAGATCCCCAGGGAAAGCGGTCTGGAGGGAGAGGAGAAGGGGACCCAGGGCAGAGCCTGAGGGACACCCGTGAGTAGAGGGCGTGACCGGGAGGAGGGTCCAACAAAGGAGTGGCCAGGGAGGGAGGAGGAGAACCAGGAGAGAGAGTGGGGTCCCCAAAACTGTAGAGCGGCCAGAGTGTCTGGGAGGAGAGTGACCCACAGCGTCCAGGGCTGCAGAGAGGACAAGGAGAATGGGGGCCGAGAAAAGGCCACTGAGGTCACTGGTCACTGTGGAGGGGGCAGTGCTGGTGAATGGTGGACTCAGAAGCCAGGCTGTAAGGGGTTAAGAAGAGAGTGAGAGGAGGGAGAGCAGAGGCAGCTGGTGTGGACGGGCTTTGTGAGTTTAGGAGCAGAGTGAGCAGGCACGGGAGGGCCGAGTGAGGGTTTGTTCAGGATGGGGGAGACGTGACCTGTTTGTAGGCAGGAGGGAAGGAGCCAGTGGACAGGGAGAGCCTGGAGATGGGCGGGGGGGAATGACAGAGGCAGGCAGCGAAGCCTCTACTTTGTCCCAGGACACGTGACCAGGGGATCTGGGAGCCCCTCACTCTGGGGATGCCGGGCCAGCAGAAGCAGGTGCTGCCCACTTTGGAAGCAAGCTTAGTAAGCAATGCTAGGAAGGAGCTGAGCTAGGCTGGGAGCGGGCATCCCGGACCAGGAGGCAGTGGCCATGCCATGGGTTTGCCCTCAAGGTGCTGGGGGAAATGTTTGTATCTTCCCTCTGGCCATGGCTTTGAATACGTGTTCCTTTGAGTAGCTGGGCTGCCAGTCACTGGGCCCCTAAAGTGAGGTGGACCTAGCCCCTCTGCGAAGGGGGGGCTTGAGCCGAGGGCCAAGAAAGGAGATAACCCCACTTCACTCAAAGTACAGGAGAAGCCTGAGGGGGCAGCACAGAGTGCTGGCTGCCCCAACTCTGATGAGCTTTTACGTCAAAGGGACAGCGAGTAGAGCCAGAGTGCCATCCCCCACCCCACTGCGGAGGGATTCTCCTCCTCCCCACTGATGCCACTCGGGGCAGGCAGGGCTGGCAGGCTTGGGTCCTCCATAGCATTAGGCCCATCAAGTTCAAGTCTGAAGCTGACTGTATCTGTGGCCCAGGGCCCTTGGCAGCTTCCAGGCCAGACCAGAGACTCCACTCCCTGCAGCTCTCAGGTCCTCCCGCCTCACCGCTGGACGTGAGTTCAGAGGTCCTGCTGAGTCAGAGCATCTTAGAAACTCCGGCCCTTCCCACCTACACTGACAGTGGATGGCTAGCTAGGGCTAGGCCAGCATGGACGGCCATGTGTACTGTGTTCTCCAGCCTCCAGAAGCAGACCTCTAGCACTGTCCACGTGGGTGACTGATGCCGGCTTCAGTGATCTGGCTGTGGCCAAGCCCCACTGCACCCATACAGGAACACGCTCTCTCCCATTAGAACGTAATGGGAAGAGATGGTTTCATGTCTACATATGTATCCTCAGCAATTAATGTAGAGCCTGACACACAATAAAGACTTAATAAAAAGACTGAGTGATTGGGACAAAAGGGAGCTAGTGAAGATTCCGGAGGGTGGGAGTGACATGTTCAGATACACGACTGGGTTAGGGAGATCCCCTTGGCTGCTGGTGGAAGAGAGACCAGAGGAGAGACAGACATGAGGCTTCAGACCCGTAGGAGCTGCTTTCATGACCCCTGGTGAGACTACTAAGGCCAGAGTCTGGGAGGGGGCGGGGGCGCTGCTTGAGTGGGAAGAAGTGGGTAAACGTGAGACATGGAAGAAGTTAGAATCAGGCTTCCTGGGTGGTCAGTGCCGGGGAGAGCGAGAGGCAAAAGCCAAGGAGGAGAGGGGGCAGCCGACCGTGTCCACCATAGTGGACGGATCAGGAACCGAGAGTCCTGAGAAAAAGGCCATTAGACGAGGCAGAGGAGGGGCGAGGTTAGAGGAAGACTGGCAAGAGACCGAGAAACGGGGGGAGCTGGGGCTGCGAAGGCCACAGAGACGGGAGGGGAGCTTGAGGAGGCGAGTGCTGAGGAAACGTTTTTATTTCCTAGTGGGAGAAGGACAATCAACAAAGTCTGGGAAAAAGTGATGAAGGAGAGAGCGTTGTCAGCTGGACTGGGGGGCTGCGTGGGGGAGGGGACCCTGAGATGAGCCTTCAAGGAAGTGAAGGATTCTGGGGGCATGGATGAGAAGAGGGGGTGTGCTCAGGAAGGGGGCAGCTTGAGTCAGTGCCCGGAGGTGGGAGATGGCGTGTTGAGTTAGCCAGTGTGGTTCAGGAAAGGATGGGAAGATAGGATGGAATTCACTGTGGAGGGCGCTAGACACTGGGATTGGCACTTTGGCCTATGGACCAGGCTCTTCTGCTTCTTCCAATGTCCTTTCTCAGCCTCCTTTGGTGAAATAAGACCCGTGCTCTGCCCCCTATGTTTCCCAAGGCTAGGGGCCAGACCCCTTTTCTTCTCCCTCCATACCTTTCTCTCTGTGATTTCATCACCAAGGGGGCTCAGGAGTCCCTGACACCTCTTGGGCAGGGGAGAAGTGGTCAGACCTGCGCCTTAGGAGAATTCTTTTGGGAGAAGGATGGAGTGAAGAGGGGAGAGAATGGGAAGGAAGCTGCTTGGTCCTTCCTGTCCTTCTGACTGGAGGCCATGATTCTATTATGAGAGGGTGACCGTCACATCGCTCCCCTTGCTCTACGTGTGACCTTCCAAAGATGGCCCACGCTGATGAAGGGCCCGCTGCCCAGGGTGTCCAACCCATGCCCAAGTGGGAATCCATCCTTCAGGAAAGCTGTGGCTGTTTACCCAAGATGAGCAGGCACGGCCCCAGCAGGGAAACTGGGAGAGTTGGGTTCAGGCATGACTCTAGCACTGGCAGAGGAAGGTGGGTCTAAGACTTGAGGAGAAGCGGGTACTTTCCTTCCAACAGAGATTGTGAAGGAAATGGAATGTGATGCTTTGTGAGGGGTGAGGGCTCTGTGGCTGTACAGACCATCTGCCTGTCTGTCAAGGCTGCTACACTCAGTGTGTAAATGGGGCGCCAAGAGGTGGCTAGACACCCACAGAGAGTGCACATGTGTGCACGCACACCCAGAGCTCACATGTACACACACACACCCAGAGCTCACATATACACACACACACACACCCAGAGCTCACATGTACACATACACACACCCAGAGCTCACACACACACACACACACACACACCCAGAGCTTACACGTATGCACACACACCCAGAGCTCACATGCACACATACCCAGAGCTCACATGCACCCACACACACACACATCCAAAGCTCACATGCATGCACACACATGCATGCACACATGAAGAGCTCACATGCACACACGCACACATACACACATACACGCATGCACACACATGCACACATGCACACACAGAGCTCACACACATGCATACCCAGAGTTCACATGCACCCATGCATGCACACACCCAAAGCTCACATGCATGCACACACGCACACACACATGCACACACACACACACCAAGAGCTCACGTGCAGACATGCATACCCAGAGCTCACATGCACACACACATGTGCACACACATGTGTGCACACACCAAGAGCTCACACACATACGTGCACACACACATGCACCACACACACTCAGAGCTTGCATGCACAATGCATACCCAGAGCTCACATGCACCCACGCACACACACACCCAAAGCTCACACACACACACACACACATGTGCGTACACATGCACACACACACCAAGAGCTCACGTGCACACATGCATACTCAGAGCTCACATGCACACATGCATACCCAGCGCTCACATGCGTGCACACACATACATGCACACACCAAGAGCTCACACGCACATGCACACACGCACACTCAGAGCTCACACACACATACATACCCAGAGTTAACATGCACCCATGCACGCACACACACCCACAGCTCACACACATGCACATGCATGCGTGCACACACCAAGAGCTCACATGCACACACAAACACATACATGCACACACACATGCACACACGCACACTCAGAGCTCACATGCACACATGTACAGTCAGAGCTCACACATACATGCCCCATTGGAGCTTAGAGGAGATACTGAGGCTGGCTGCATAGACCTGAGAGTCATCTGCCTAGAGATGAGAAGAGGCCCCAGATAGTACGGAGGGAGGAAGAGCAAAGGGCCTGACCACAGCCTCAAGACACTCCCATAGTGAGCAGGCACACCCCAATAAAGAGCCGCTCTAGGATATTGAGGTCGGTGAGGTCAGAAAAGAGCAGGGCAAAAGCAAGCTCACAGATGCTTGGGGAGATGGGTCCTCAGCCGTGTCAGTCGTGGGAGAGAGACCGAGGAAGATGAGTGCTGGAAGAAGACAAATTCGCCCTTCAGGAGCAGTCCTGCCATGGCCAGTCCCCAGCTTGGGGCCTCGGTTTCCCAATTTGCTGAGATGGCTTCCGGAATCCAAAGCCCATCCTCCCAGGCCTGGTCTTCTTGGTCCAGTCAGAGGGAAATCACTTTTGCCTCAGTGTTCCAGACACCTAGACAGCGTGGCACACAGCAGGGCTTAATAAGCCTCTGATTAACTGAATAAAAAAAGGACTCTGGACTCTGAGTCATAGAGCTCATCTGGTCCCTCCCTTTCCTTTTACAGAATTGGAAACTGAGGCCCAGAAAAGAAAGGGAGTGGCCCCAGGGTGCCAGGTCTGAAGCTGGGCTCATGGCCTGGCCCAGTGTGCTTCCCCTCAGTGGCACGTGACTGAGCTTAGAGACCCCTCCTGGGCTAGGGCAGGCGCAGCCATCCCACTGAGCCTCCTGGCACTCATGCCTGGCCTGATTGTCTTTGCTTGGTATGGTTTCTTTGGCACTGTGGGGAGAGTATTGGCATTGCTCCAGAAAGGCCAGCCTTGGAGGACAGGGTGGGGGAGAGAAACAGAAACATCCCGTCTCTACACTTGGTTGTCGTTAGTGGAGATAAATCTGCCCAAGAAAGCCGCAGTTTAACCGAAGTTTGAGCCTTCTGCTCCACCCCCCTGCCCTGCCCCGCAAGGGGCAAACCAGGCTGATTGCTTTTGGCCCAAACCCAGGGACCGTCAGGGGGTTGAAAACAAGGCTCAGAAATCTGAAAAATGTTGAACAAGGAAGTAGAATGTTCACTGTCCCGATGCAAACAGAGATATGATCTTCCCCCTGGCCTTGTTTGCTGAGGCTGATGGATTTAAGAGGAAAAAGGGAGCTGGAGAAAGCTGAAGAGAGAGGGTCCTGAGCCGGAGGAGCCTGGAAACAGAGGGCTGCTCGCTGCAGACTGTCAGGCATGCTGGGGGATGGCCCTGAGAAGCAGCTGCCAGAGGCCGGGATCTGGGTCTGCCATAAAACCAGACCCAATGTTGTGTCATGGCAATGACCGCATCTGACCTGGAGAAGACATGAGAAGCTGTACCTGGCTCCTTGGGTGGGAGCTGTGTGTGTGTGCACATGTGTGTGAGTGTGCATATGTGTGAGTGTGTACATGTGTGTGCATATGTGTTTGAGTGTGTGCACATGTATGTATGTGCGAGTGTGTGCATGTGTATGAGTGTGCATATGTGTTTGAGTGTGTGCATGTATATGTGTGTGCATGTGTGTTTGAGTGTGTGCATGTGTATGTGTATGAATGCACATGTATGTTTGAGTGTGTGCATGTGTATGTGTGTGTGAGAGTGTGTGCATGTGTATGTATGTATGAGTGTGCATATGTGTGTTTGAGTGGCGCATGTGTATAAGTGTGCATGTGTTTGAGTGTGTGCATGTGTGTATGAGTGTGCATGTGTGTGTTTGAGTGTGTGAATATAAGTGTGAGCATGAGCATATTTGTGTATGCACGTGTATGTATGTATATGTTTGAGTGAGTGTGTGAATATGTGTGTACATGTGTGAGTGTATTTGTGTGTATGTGTTTGAGCATGTGAATATGTACATGCATGTGAGTGTATTTGTGTGTAAGTGCATGTGTGTTTGTGTGCACATGTGTGAGAGCACACATGTGTGCACATGAGCATGTGTGTGTATGTGGGTGCATGTATCTGTGAGTGAGTGTGTGAGTACACGTGTGTGTGCTTGTGTATTGTGTGGGTGAGTGAGTGTGTGTTTGCAGGTGCACACACATCCATATGTATAAGTACATTTTTGCATGTACATGTGTGTGCATGTGCAGGGGGCAGGTCATGGGCACATTGAGCTATTTATTTTTTATTCTGAACCGTTTGTCTTTCTCTCTGCAGCCGGGGAAGGCTCCTGTGATGGGGGAGCAGGAGGAGGACAGTCGGGGAACCCCACCAAGAAGCTCCCTTTCCACATGCTGTGGTCCATGCTTTTTTCTAGGCCTCACAGTCTGCCTTCTCCTGATCTAGAACCTTCTAGGACTTTAGTGGTATGGAGTCTAAATCCCACATGTCCCAGGAGAAGGAAGGGAAAGGGGCATTGTCAAAGTCACACAGGAGTCCAGAAGCAGAATTTGAACCTGGGCCCAGTGACCCCAGGACGATTACTCACACTGGCAGTAACCCTGAGGTTATAAAGTCTCTGCACGGATTGGCTCCATCATGGGCTAGGCTGGTCCCCACTTTACAAATGAGGAAACCAAGGCTCAGAGAGGGTGATGAGGCCTGCCCAGGGTCGCACTGTGAGTGAGTGGCTGGAAGTACGTGCATTCAGGTCTTGTTGGGTTTGTGACAGAGAAAGCCAGTGGAGGCAGGAGCCTGGCAAGGAGGGAAGGAGCCGGACTGGGAACAGATTGGAAGGGCAGGTGGGCAGGGGGCCGGGGGGAGCCATGGAAGCCTCTGGAGGAAGGGCCCACCTGTGCTTCCCATGTAACTTCTGGGTAGATTGTGGAGGAGCATCTTAGGGCTCAATCAGCTCACACTGTCTGAACAGTCTAAGCCCTGCGCCCACCCTGGTGCCCATGAGTCTCTGCACTAGCTGGGCTGGTCCTGGAGGGGGGGGGGCGGCACTTAGTGCAGTGATGCCCTCCCCAGCCCACAGGATGTCAGTGCTCACACTGTGACAGACCAGCCTTGCTCCATGGCCCCATGAGTCACTACTGAGGCCACCAGGGGAAGGCCAGTCTTGGGGTCCACATTCGTCCTCTGTTCCTTGGACCAAGTCATGTGTGTTTGAGTGTGTGCACATGTATGTGTGTATGAGTGTGCATGGACTGCTCCATTCCAGAGGCATGGGCTGAGTCAATGACTTAGGACTTGGACAGGACTCGTCCAGTGGGGTACTCATGCCTAGGAGCTCCCAGAGCTCCGGGGGCCCAGGGGGGAGCACCCCACACGCGGAGCCCTCTCCTTTGCCCTCTTCCTATCTGACCTTGTCTCACATTCCCTCAATGTGCAAAGAAGGCAAAAATAAAGCAACCGCAATGATGAGCGTGAGCGTTGATAGCGCGTTTTCCAGCACTTTGTGGAGAGGATCCACCTGGTCCTGACAACAGCACTGGGGGGAGGGGCTGCTGTTATCCCTCTTTTGACTGATGAGGAGGCTGAGTCAGACAGTGACTGACGGTCAGTGACTGTCCAGGGCTCCTGTCCTGGTGAAGGGAGACGACATGGACACATGCGCCTGTAGACAAAATGGACATGATATGAATACTGGCTCCCGGGTGTGTGTATCTCACAGTCGGGGGCCTGCTTGGGAGCTGGAGGGTCACAATGAACAATGGGGGCTTTCTTCATCACATTTCCAGTTACAGGTGGAAAAGTCTGGCTCCCTGACAGAGCAGAATGGAGTGAGTCAAGCAGTCACCAGACTTCTGTTCAAACAAGCCCGGCTCTGGCTGACCCCTGGAGAGCTCAGGTCAGGGCCTTCCCCTGGCCAGGAGGACCTAGACTGGCCCATGGACATTTCTTGGACAGCCTCCAAGGAGACTGAGTCAAGTCCCATGATCCCATAGGTCACTAAATTAAAATGACTAACATTGAGGAAGCACTTTGAGGCTTTCAATGTCCTGTACACATGTGATCTCTCAGGACCCTCAAGGTGATTCTGGGAGGTGGGTGCAGTGGCCTGGCCAATGATGGCCCACTCCTAGGAGCACAAACATCAGGGTTTGGTGAGCCTGCTTCTGGAAGTGCATGGAGAGGCTCTGGGTTCCAATTCAGAACATGAACGAGTTTTCTATGGCTCGTGATCATTTGCTCATTTGCATGAAGAAAAGACCTTTGGATGGTGACTGGGTCCAGTCCGGGTGTGCAGAGAAAAGTGGTTTTTTCAGTCAAACCTGACTGCATTTGAGGGAGGACACTCAAGTGCAAGGCTCCTGAGGGGTGTCACCCTGGGCCACCATGGGACTCCAAGGCTGTTGGCACCAGACTCTGTTGTCTACTTTCCCCGTTGTGAGATGAAGGAATACTAAGGAGGGTAAATCTTGTGAGATTCACAAGGTCAGAGGCCCAGAGGCCTAGTGACCGACATCCACACCAGAGTCTGACAATAACTGTAAAGCCAGGACCGCCCTGGGAGGAAGCTTCAGGGTCCAACTAGGGAGTGACTTGAATGAATTTAAAAGCATTTCTGAAATATTTACTACGTGCTGGGCACTGGAGATAGAAAACCTGACAAAATCTGAGATAGTTCCATCACTCCATCACTTCTACTTAGGCCGGGAACACAAGGCATTTAGGGGAGCAGTGACTAGGGAGGTACTTTCTTCTGGAGAAGTTGAAAGGGGAACGGGAAGGGCAGGTGGTGAGATGGTCTGGGAAGATGGTGGGAGGCAGGATGGGATGTGAAATGAAGCATGATTCCTTTTGGTCCCCTGTGGAAGGGAACAGAGCCCTCCCTAGGCTTGGGATGAAGGAGGAGCCCCTGGAAGGGATCTAGTTTTCCTTGGCTTGGTCTGGACCCCTCTGGGCCAAGACCAAGAGACTGGACTCAAGCAGAATAACTTGCTATGGATGCCATGAGGGGCCTCGAGGGCCCGCTTACAGTCAGACACTCTCTGTCCTATCCCAAAGAAGTAATTGAGAAAAGTTATTTGGCTGAATAAGCCGAGGCCTTCTAGTCCTTTGTCCTTGTGCAAAGATCCAGGCCCATGGAGTCAGCAGGCAGCTGCCGAAGGCCATCTTTCATGGTACCTCAGCTTAGAACCGTGGGCAGGCCTAGTTCTTCCAAAGGTCAATGAGAGCAAACTAGGCTTTTTTGTCCCGTTGGCTGTTGGGCCAAGCCTTCCATTTCCTTCCGGTGCTAAAGAATCATCAAGTGCCATGAGTGTCAGGGGACTGGGATGGAGTCCCTAACATCTGGGGAATGCCCTTCCCCAATTCTTCCTTCCTCCTTCCTGGCAGGGGAACCAAAGAACCATCAAGTCTGGGTTTTGTTCCTCCTAATGTTTAACCACCTTGGTTTTTCTGAACACTAAAGAAATGCCTGAATGAGACAATTGTTCTGTACGTTTTCCAGATGGATGCCGGCGAGCTGAGCCCATTCTCTTAACCTCTGCTGGGCCTGGGAAAATGTTGCTGTTGCTGCCCTTTGGAAAGGAGGCTTTTTGAGCGCTTCTGCTCTGCCAAAAGGATATCCCTTAATCTGAGAAAGAATCACGCTCCGAGTGCTGGCTTCTCTCTGCCCATTTCAGGGTCTAGAGGCCGGGGGTGTTTCGATTCTCTATCACTGCTTGAATCACTGGGTCCTTTTGGGGGCTCAGTGGCTGCACATAGGGGGCTTTAACTCCTGGAGGAGGATTTTCATGTCTCCCATGGAGCTGTGTGTGTGTGTGTGTGAGTGTAACATGTGCCAACGTTGCCCCTTACGATTATCATTGACATTTCTGGAGGCCCTCATTTGACACAACAGCCCAGAGCAGCAGTTTTGGGGGGAGATCTCTGGTCAGTCCTGTAATCTCTGAGCCGGAAGGGACTGCAGAGTCCAGCTCTGTCCCCCCCTCTCCCCCGTCCCCAAGGAACCATCGGCCCTTGGAGATCTTCCAGGAGGAGGAACCCTCTCCCCCCAGCTCTGCAGGCAGCCTGGTTCCATGTTGCCCTTCCCAAGTTATTAAGAAGTCTCTTTTTATGTTAAACCCAAAGCTGCCCCTTTGCAATCCTGCTCAGGTGGAGCAGGACAAACCCAACCTCTCTTCTATAGGACCTGGATTTAGAATCACAGAACCTGGATTGGAATCCAAGCTTGGCTACTTTGTCTCTTGGTGACCTTGGGCAAGTTAATTCATCTTGATAAGGCTCAGTCTCTCCATCTGTAAAACAGGGCTAATAGTGTTTATAGTACTTACATCTCAAGGTTGTTGTGGGGAAAGGGCCCTGTGAACCTAAACTCCAAAAGTGAATGTCACTGATGTGAATAGTCTCTCCAACTATATAGATTGCAACCCATCTACATCAGCCCATTCTGCTCTGTTCTGTGTTCTGTCATAAATTCTCCAACAAGTTGTGCACTCAGTGTGTTGGGGGGGGGGGCCCTTCTTTGAGTTCTCTAAACTGTCTACACAGGGCAAACCAAGTGGATAAAAAAGCCTAGTGTTCAGACTGTGAGGTGCACTTGGAGCACCTCACCATGGGTGGGAGCCCCAAAGAGCTCCACTGGTGTTCTTGCAGTAGAGCTTAGTACTTTCCAGAAACATGTACTGTCATTAGGAGAAAAGAATCTTCTTCTGGACAAGTCTTTTTTTAGCTTGATAGAGAGATCAAAAACTCTGGAGTTAAAAAGACAGAAGAGAGCCATGCTGGGACTGCCAAGATGGGCTTAGAGATGGTAGATCCAGAGGAGACTGTGTGGGCTAAGTGGGCAGAGCCCTGGATGTCCTAGGCCACTCTGGTTCAGGCTCTGGCACTAACATAACCCTGACCCCAGGCAGGTCACTTCACCTGAGGGACGTTGGACCAGATCATTTCCGAGGGCTACAATTTGATGATTTCTCAAGGTGCCTCAGTTTCCTTCCCTTCCATGCCAATCTTTCCTGGAGGCTGAGCTCTGAGGCCCTCCAGGAAACAAGTCAGATGAGTGTGAACCAGTGTTAGGTCCTCACCATCCCAGAGACTTGTTTCATTCCAGAACTCGGCATTTTTCTCTGTTTTTCTGGTTATCAAATTCTTGGAATGTTGGAATCTTGCAGACCGTGACTTAGTGCAGCTAAGTTTTTAATTCATTACCTATTCCCTCTGAAATATCCCTGCTCTGGAGTATACATGACTAAGCACAGTTTCATAAGGTTCCCCCAAGTTCTCCTGCACATTCTGCTCCAGGACAATCAACCTTTCAAGGTCAAGGGTAGATCTGGTCCCTGAGACCTCCCAGCCATGCTGGGGTCATCTCTCTAGCATCACAGGAAGGGCTGACTCCTTGCCCTTACTGACTCCAGGTTGCAATCCTCTTTAGAGGCATGTGGAAACCACCCTGGCCTCACTTTCTTTCAGCCTTGAGCACCACAGTCCATCCCATTCAGGCAGAGGGGTTCCCAAGAGAGAAGGAATTATTCATAGATTCTCAGGATCACAAAATCACAGAACCTCAGAGCTAGAAGGAATTTCAGTGGTGTTTGGCTTAACCCAAATCTGAAGATGAGTCTGATTTTCTACAGCCTTCCCAACAAGTGATGATCCAGCTTTGGCTTGGAGACCTCCAGGGAAGGTGAGCCCATCCTGGCTCCCCAGGAACCTGAATTGAGAATGAGGTGGACTAAGTGTCAGGAAGGACTGAGCTCCCTGGTTGTCCAGAGGATCTATGTTGATGTGTTGTGATTTCAGAGGCTCCAGGAACAATCAAAACTGATATAGAGGGCTCTTCATGATCCACTCTGGAGTGTGGTACTGAGGGTATTATTATGTCATTTTACAGATGAGGAAACTGAGGCTCAGGGGCTTCCATAAAGGCTTTGCCTATGGTCACACAGAGTCAGGATTCCAAGCCAGGTTTCCTTTCATGACTCTGCCATTTGTCTGACGCTTCTTTACCCACACAGTGCTGTCTGAGTTCAGCCAGATGTCACGCATGGTTGGGGGTGGGGGTGGGACTGATTTTACTCTTGGCTCTGTGCTGTCTCACAGACTCCATTTGGGGTTAATCAGTCACTTTGGGGTTCATTAGACACATTTATCACTAACTTCCATCGCAACCTTTGATGTTTGTTAGTTGGTGAGGCAAATATCTTGGTAGGTCTTTGATTGGTTTGACGCGTGCTCACGGGTCTGGTTCTGATCCCAGTCCATCGAGCGTTCCAATAATCTTCGTCAATGCTCTTCCTCCATCATGCTATAGCTGGCTTAGGGGAATGGGTCCCAGGCTTTGTTAGGATCTTGTGGATTTGGTGAAGACTCTTCCCCAATCTATCATGGGCCACCTTGAGGCATCACTGAGGGGACAGATGATGTCCCTCCTATTTGGCTTTGCTTCCAGCATGCCCCTAAATCTCTTAATTTGGTCATCGCAGCCTTATCTTGGATATCTTTAATTTGCCCTCCCGGAGAGATCAGCATCTTAATCAACACTGCCTCTGCCCAATGGTTCAACTTGACCTCGACATCCAAACTTCACGCCTTTGGTCTCCACCTCTCTGTGGGCAACATCAATGATTCCATGCTTCTTTGTGCCATGTGGCATTTTGAGATCATCAGAGGCAGATGCCATGAGATAAAGCAATTGCTTTGCACACTGGAATTTTTTCTTTACTTGTTTTTGTGGAGCTGTATAGCTTAAGGAAATGCACGTACAGTGTTTTGGCTTGACTCCCTTTTCATTCTGGAAGCTGTACTTAATTTTATTTAAGAGAGATGATAATAGATTTAAGACAGGACTCTAATAGGCTCACATAGTCTCCCTGAAAAATATCCCACTTTACATCAATTGTTTTTGACATTATTACGTGGGAGTAGAGTTTAAGTAGAGAAACATTGTTTTTTGTAAATTGCAGTGTGTGCACTAGCTATGAGTGAGGAATTGAGTCAAAGGTTTTTCCACAGTCAGTAGAATGATGTAAATGTTATGGGCTTTAGGCTGACTTGTTCAACAATTTCTGAATCGAGGAGAAGTAGTTCTTTACACCCCTCAGGCTTTTGACACACTCTTTTTGCTCCCCAGTCAAAATATCATTTTCTTATCAATCAACCAACATTTATTAAGTGCCTATGATTTGCTAAACACCGCGCTAAGCCCGGAGATGTCAAACAAGGCAAAGACAGTTCCTTCCCTTGGCGGGCCTTAGTCTGATGGGGGACATGACAAGCCTATGTGCAAGCAAGCTGTGTGCAGGAGAAACAGGAAACAGTTAACGGGTCTCGGTTTTTTGTGTGATACGAGCTAAACCTCGGTGGTGGGGGCGGGGGTGGGGAAGGGCTTGTGAGTCCTGTCTTCTTTATTGTTGAGTCATGAAAGACCAATGTTATTTTTTTTCAGGATGACTAAACTAGTGCATGAGGAAATGCCCCAAACATAGGATTACTCTATTTTGTCAAGTCTTTTGATGATGTCTCGCAAGAGACCCCTGTGGGCCAGACGGAGGTAAGGCTTCAGTAAGAGTGGAGTGCTGTAGGTTTTTAGTGGTTCACAGGCCAGACGCAGAGGGGGGTAGGCGACACGTCGGACGCGTAATGTCTTCAGTGGCACACGGTAGAGCTTTGGCCTTGACCCTGCCCTGTCCCACTTTCTCATCAAAGTCATGGTTGAGTATATAAGTGAAAAGTGGGTGGGATGGAAATGTCACCAGAACCGGGAGGGATGGTCTGTGCATTGGGGGGGCAGTCAGACCCAACAACACTTCTGTTGGCCGAAACATTAGGTTTATGCTAAGAAAATGGATACTTAATAGGGATGAATGAAATGAAATGTTTCATACGGGTTCAAAAAGCCAGCTCCACAAGACGGGGGGAATGTGAGCGGCCCACACTTTACGTGAAACAGATCTATGCGTTCTATGGCCTGACCGTGCTCAGTGTGATCATGGGGAGGGCTGGCCCTGGGGGGGATTGATGTGCGCTTGAATTGCATGTGGAGAGTCGTGGGGTCCAGGACTAGGGGTGATAACACCGCAGTACCATGTCCTGCTCAGGCCCCCTCTGGGACTATGTTCAGGTCACAGTTTAGCAAGGACACTGGAGAGTAAGCAGAGGAGGTCAGCCAGGAGGGTCAGTATTCAGGTCATGGCACATGCCCCTGTCCGATGAAAGGACTGGGAGGTTGGTGGAGGGGAGAAGAGAGCCCTTAGGGACCTGATGACAGCCTTTGAGTGTGGGAAGGGGAACTAGCCTTTCCTGCTTGACTTCAGAGCCCAGAACTTAGAGCAATGGGTGGGGTGGGGGAGGAGACATCCCACTGGCCCAAACCTGCCTCACCCCTGGGTCCCAAGCTCTAGGTCTTAATGGTCATTTGATGGATCATGGCTGACTTCCTTCAGGTTTTCTCCTATTACTTCCCTGGCGTGATTCTTTTCTCTTGCCACAACTGATGGGGTGATTTCAAGGGGAAGAGTCCATGCTTACCCTGTGCCAAACACAGAAACTCTCCCTTGTACCATGTGCATTTTTGCCCATGATGTATCTACTCAGGGCAACGTGAGCTCTTTGCAGAGAGGGACTTGACCATGATTCCTCTTTGTATGCCCGATGACCAGCCCAGTACCTTGTACTCAGTAAGGGCTTAACAGGCATTTGATGAAGTGACAGGAAAGGCCATTTGGGGCCAATTTGCTGGAAGGCTTCCTACCCATTAGAGCCGTTCCAAAGTCTAACATGCTGCGTTGACAGGAAGTGCCCCCATTTGAGGCAGGGGTAACAAATGCTGAGTGAGCATTGTTGGCATGCTGCAGAAAGGTTGCTCTGCAGGTTCTGGATTGAGTGATCTAGAAGCCTCTGAGGCCCCTGCCAATGCTGACATTCAGGGCCTCTATGAAGTGGATGTAAGGCATTATGGGGAGTGAGGGGTGAGTGGGCAGCACACTTTCCATGTTCCATAGAAGAGAAACCAGACAAACCACTACCTCCAGGCCAGAGGGGCACATCCTCCTACAAGTAACCAGCAGACAAGTCTACATGCATTGCTGAGCCCCAGTGGGCCTGGTGTTCCCAGCAACCAAGATTGGATCAGCGACGGAGTCAAAGGAGCCGTGACTGCTGGCCTGTGGAATTCCTGCTATCTGGCCATCGGCTCTAACTCGTGGAAACCAAACCCCCCAGATGGCTGACTCCCTCCTCGCCTTCTCCCCTTGGCTGCTGCTGCTCGCCAGCCTGGCTGGCTGTGGGACTTCATGCCCAGGCTCCATTTCCTCTGGGAGGTTAGCTGGTTTTTACCCGATTATTGTGAAAGACCTCAAGCACAAAATAGTTTGGGCCCTCGAGTATGTCCCGGCCAAACACATTGGCCAGATGCCTAAGGCAGGGTCACTGTCAGGAAGCCGGCTGGTCAGACAATGGTCAGAGACTCTCCTGTAGAACTGGTGATCTTGGCCACGAGAGGCCTTTGAGGCCATTGATTCTGGCCTGCCCATGAAAGGGTAAGCCTGGCAGTGGTCACCTCCAGGGAGGGGGAGGGCGCCCTGCCCGCTCCCCACTCAAGGGCTCGTCTCTCTGGAAGCAGCTTTAAAGAGAAGTCAGATCTGCTTGGAACCCTCTGCCTCCAGGGCCAAGTAGACCCCCCTCTCCGCCGGCCTTGCTTTCTCTGACGCTCTTTTTCAGGCCCAGCAGGCCTAGTTCCTTGAGCTGTCTTTGTCTGGGTTGTTCACCAGCCATCTTGCCGTCTTGGCTGTAGGATTTGAACCCAGATCTTTTGCCTCCACCTTCCTTTGTGGATATCCCCCACGATGCTCCTCAGGATGGGGACTCCATGATGGCATTTCTTTTCATCGCCTTGAATTCCTTCCCTTCCTCCCCCTGCTTCATAGTCCTGTCTTTTTCCAGTTTTCTTTGCACCTTGTACTCCTCTGGCACTTGTGATCTCAGCTGACAAGCGAAGGGATTCCTGTGCGCTTGGCCTCGGCTCTGTGGCGCAGAGGCCACGTTGCTCCTCATTTTTGCCTAAGTCATTGCAGAAGATATCTGGACGCAGCTGGGAGAAGCAGATGATGGATGTGCTTGTCAGGCTTGATGGAGAGAAAGGAATAATGAAGGAATAACCCCAGCTTCTCCTGGCCGCGGCTCAGACATCGGCCGTGTCTAAGCCGGTCTGGGGGAGCCCTGGGGGGGCTCGCGGAGGGACTTTCCTGAGCGTGTGCGCCAAAGACCCTGTCCCTCTGGGGCTCCACACAGCCCAGCGTTACACCGGCTGAAATGCCGGAGCTCACAGCGCCTCTAGGCTACCATGTTGGACTTGGGAGAGTCTTTGCTTGGACTGGCCGGGAGCCTCAACTTAATTTGCTTCAGCTCAATCCAGTCAAGTGTTTTTCCTGAGCGCCTTGCTTCGTGCCCAGCACCATGCCGGGAGTGGGAGGTGGAGGTGGGGAGGTTTTCTCCCCCCCACCCCAGAATAGAATAACTGTTATGTGTGTCTCTATAAAATAGAATGATAGCCCCTATTTACTAAAGGAACCGGAGGGAGGCCTGGGGTGTGTTCCCTGGGAGGTTGCTCCTCCAAGGGGAAACATTGAACTCAGCACGGCGGGGTAGAAGAGATCTCTGAGGACGGCGAGTCCAGCTACACCTGAATAGATCGCCCTCCCCCCAACAATGTACCTGAGAAGACACGGCCCAGTCAGGAGACTCCCAGGAGGGAGAAAGTCACTCCACCGTCTCCAGCCCGCACAGACGGAGCTCGCCCAACAGCACCAAACTGGAGAGAAGAAAAGGCTGGCTTGGAGGGGGCTCCGTGAGTCGGGTTGTCAGAGCCGGATCGTGGCGATCATGTTGCTCCCAAAGACTGACATCATGTAACCCCAGCCCCGCCGGGTGTCTCTGGGGAAGCCGACCCACAGGCGCAGGAGCCGAGGTTCAGGAGAAAATCAATGGCACACTGCGGTTCTGGTGCTCAGCTGTGCTCCAGGAGGCTGGCGCTGGCCGCCATGGGGGAGGGAGGTGGGTGGCTGGAGACTTGAGTGGTTATCTCAAGGACAGGAGCTGCCCTTCATCCACCTTCAGGCCCCAGGTGGTACTGGGCCAGGACAGACGTTTGCTAAGTACCTGCTTTGTGTTAGGTGTTGCCCCTGTCCTCGAGGAGCTTACCGAGTTAAATACAAAACATGCGAAGGTAGTTTTGGGGGAGAGGCACTGGGGAGATATGAAGGGAAGGACTACGGTTCCAGAGGGCAGTAGGGTAGAACAGAGCGAGCCAGAGGCATGGGAGGGACTGGCCGATGCACACGGACGGGTGTGAGGGAGAGAGAGGAATGGGCAGGGGTCCACAGGGAAGGGAAGCCCGGCCTGGGAGTTCTGAGACTGTCGCCAGGATTCTGAGGGCAGCCACTGTATTAATCCACCATCAGTCTTCACTGGAGGCTGACCGAGGGCTGTCCCATTTCAGTGTCACAATCAGCTTTGTGGCTGTGTTGGCCGTTCCTCCCTCCAGCAGACCCCAGAGCCTTGCAGCCCCTTCCTCCAATCAGTCAGCTCTCCCTGGCATCTCATTTTCAGGCACTGGCCAGGCCAGTTTGCTCTTGACTCTGCAGAATTCTTGTTCCACCACACCCCCAACTTGGGAAGCTTCTCCCCACATCTCACTGTATTGAATTAATAAATGTGTCTGCCAGGGTGAAAAGGACATTGAGTCTGGAGTCGGAGTCTGACCCAGGTTCTAATCCTGCCTCTGACTCTAGGGGTATTGCTTGGGGCAGTCCCTTCACCTCTCTGTGCCTCAGTGTTCTTATCTGTAAAATGAGGGGGTTGGTCTATCTGGCCCCTTCCCTCTTCATCTAGGATCTCAGGATCTGGGACCTGGCTACAAGGTCATCCAACAGGCAGGAAACTATCTGGCTGTGTAATGACAGAGCTTTCAGGGCTGAGCAGGAAGTTGGGGGGGTTGTTTTTTTGGTTTTTCTTGCAAAAGATAAGGAAGCTGGAATTTACCAAAGCTCCTGCTCCCCCCACCCCCAGCTCCTTGGCTGACTAAAGGGTTTGTTAAACATGCTGGAGGCAGATCCAGATAGGGGAGGAAAACAGCCGTGAAAGGAACTCTGGGGTACATTCATTTCACATTGAATGCCCCTGGTTCAGTGACAACCAGGGCTGCCTAGAGAAGCTTTGAAGAGCCCCCTCCCACCGCAAGCCTGGGCAGAAGAAGGGGGGACCCCAAGGGGGGCATGGAGTGACAGGGAGCTGAGCCAAAAACAGATGGGGCAGACTTCCGCTTCTGGTCCTTGGCCAGTACTTTGGAGGCCGGGCTGGGCTGTAGTGGGCAGGGGGGGAAGGAAGGGCTTTCCAGACCCCCAGAACATGGGAAGGTGTGGACTCCTCTGCCCAGTGACTCGCTCAGAGACCCACAGCCCCTGTGTGTCAGTGGAAGCACTGACTGCTCCCCTTCTTGGATCAGAGGCCTGCCCTCCATTTGCTGTACTAAGCTCCTGCTCCTGTGGGGAATGAGAGACAAATTGCCACCAAGTGAGGGGGCTGAGCAGGCTGTGGGCCTTATAAGGCCCCTCTGCTGTAAGAGCATCTTGGAGATGGCAGCAGGTCTCCAGGGTCACAGCCCCTGCCAGTGCCCCTCCCTCCTGGTAGCTCCCTAGGTGTCCCCTGGTCTGAGGGAGACAGTCTGCTCCACCCTGGGCTCCCCGTTCCTCACCCTGGTCTCAGTGGGTGGATCTTGGCAGTACAGTGGGCATCACAGAGCTAGATGCCTGGGGCCAGAAGGGATTTGAACTGCCCTCTGAGCCAAATCCCCATGATTTACAGGAGAGGACACTGAGGCCCAGAGATGTCAAGTGGGCGTATGTGATCATACAAACAGCTAGCGGGAGGGGTGGGTTTGGGCAGGCCTGAACTCTCTGGTCCCTAGTCCAGGGCCCTCCCAGCTGCACCATGTGACTTTGCCCTGATGGGGATTTTAGGTAGAGTAAAGGTATCAAGGGAGATGTGGCCTGGCATACCCCAGGCCATCAGAGCCACCTCAGAGGCACCAGGACCAGCCTGTCCATGAACAAGATTCCTCGCAACACCACAGCCTCCATGTCAGGGGTCATCCAGCCTCTTTCTGAAGACCCCCAGGGAGGTGCCAGTACAGACTGAGGTGGGCTGAGGGGAGGGGGAGGGGCATGGGACTTGTACTCAGAGGCCCTGAGTTCTCCTCATCCCAGCTCTATGTGCAAAATGGGTCTGTAGTTAGTGCCTGCCCTGCCTTCATTCAGGGCTGTTGTGTCAAGTCACACGCCAAGAGGCATTTATTAAATGCCTACTATGGTCCAAGTACAGGGCTAAGTACTGGGAATGCCAAGCAAGGCAGAAGCCAGTCTTTGCCCTTAAGGAGCCCACATTTTAATAGGCAAAATAACCCATGAAACAGGAGATATAACAGAGCCATGGGGAGCATACGTCCAAGATGTCTGCAAGGCATTCTGAGATGCCCAATAGGCTGGTAGAGATGGGAGCCTGGAGGTCAAGAGATATGTTAGTGCTGCATGAATAAATCTGAGACCCATCTGTGTAGATGGGAGCTGATGAGACCACCAAGGTAAATAGGGAGAAGAGGGCCTAGGACAGAGCCTGGAGGGACAGCTGCACTTGGTTGGCAAGCTCTGAAGAGAAGGGGTCAGATAGGTGGCAACTGAGTCAGGAGAGAGCTGTGTCTGAAAACCCAGAGATCATCGGGGGAGAGGCTGGGCAACAGTGTCTAAGGCTGCGGAGACTGAGAAAAGGCCACTGGATCGGCAATTAAGAGGCCACTGATGCCTGTGGAGGCGGTTGTTCAAGTGTCTAGAAGCCAGACTGCAGAGAGCTCAGAGGAGAAGGAGAGGCCACAAGTGTAGCTGCTCTTCTCCAAGAGTGTGGCCATGAGAGGAAGGAGAGATGTGGAGTGATAGAGCCAAGATGGCAGAAGTGCCTCTGAACCATAAAGAGCCGAGAAAGTGCTGTGGTCGCCTTCCAGTGAGTCTGCCTGAAGCTGGCCCTGGGCTCCTCATCCAGCTGGACCTGGAGCTCCACAGCTAGAGAGATTTCTGCAAAGAATCAAGCCACTTGTGAAAACCCGAGAATGGCTTCTTCAGAGAACCCCGTATTTGTCTAAATCTTGTCACTTCTCTGTAGAGCTGACTCCTGGTTTCTGTGCTACAGTGCTAGAGGATTGTTCCATCCCAGAGCTGATGGTGTGTGTGTGTGTGTGTGTGTGTGTGTGTGTGTGTGTGTGTGTGTGTGTGTG
>CM053584.1:393728391-393755276 GCA_028627135.1 Pseudochirops cupreus | reverse complement strand
CCCCCCCCCCCCCCCCCCGCCCCAGCTTCTGCTCTCCTGTTGGGAGGGAACCACTCCTGCCCAAATCTGTACCTGTTGTCTCCCAAATGGATTTTAAGCTCCCAGAGGGCAGGGACCAGCTTTGCTTTTGTGTTTGTGAAAGCATGTGGAGCTTAAGAAAGGGTTTCTGATTGGCGCCTATGAGTATATTATATGTATATACACACACGCACATACATATATGCATCTATAATTTCACGGGTGTGTGTACAGTTACCCCTTTCACGTCATGACTTTCCCCGTCGTGGTTCTGATATATCTCGGGTTGGCAGAAGCAGTTAAATGGGAATTTGGGGGCAGTTTTGTGGGAGTTGTAGATGACATAGGGCCTGTGACCAAATCCTTAACCCAAATTTGACAAGAAGGTTCTATAAACACCCCACAAAAGACAAAGAAAAAATGCAGACCTCTCTGGTACCAAAGGGGAGGCAAAAAATTGATGTGGATTTTCCAGGTTGAGGGGGCTGCCAAGCCCCTAACTCCCATGATGTGGAGGGATAATTGTATACTCATGTGCACATACATGTACATATACATACATGGGTACACACACATGGTGAGTGCAAGGCTGTTTGGGGGAGGGGGACCAGGGAAGACCCAGGAGGAAGCTGGGGATGCTGAGAAGTGGAGCTGAAGAGGGTGTGCACTCCAGGTAGGAGGCACAGCCTGTGCAAAGGCTGAGAGGGGGGAGAGGTGGAATGTCCCAAAGACTCTGGAGAGCAGAGCACATATAGGGAAGTGAGATGTAAGAAGGTTTTTAAGTACAGTTGAGCCCACAGGTAATAGGGAGCCAGGGAAGTTTATTGAGCAAGAAAGTCACATGGCTGATGCCCACCTCAGACTCCTACCAGATGCGTGACCCTGGGCAAGTCCTTAACCTCAGTTCCTCCATCTGGAAGACAGGGGTGATGACAGTTACTTCCAGGGTCTTTTTGGGGATCCATTGAGGGAATATTTGTAAGGTGCTTTGCAAACCTTAAAGTGAGATGCAGATATGAGTTCCTCATCCTCCCCCCACCCTCCCCCCGTGACCTCCATGGCCAAGCCCTGGGTTTCCAAGGCCAAACAAGCAGAATGCAAGCTGCAGGATGTGTAGCCAAGCTGGTGGTGCTCAGGGTTCATGAGGAGGTCTGGGGATGACCACCAACCAGCTCCAAAGTGGCTCGTTTCCTGAGAGGTGGCTGAAGGATGTGGGTTTCCTGGTCTGTTCTTGCTGGGGTCCTAGAGCATGTTGTAGCCTGCCTCAGTGGAGAAAGAGCCCCCAAGGCCTTGAATATATTGAAAGACCGTGGTGATGGGGTTGCCTCCTCCACATGAAAGCATGGCTAAAAGCTTTGTCTTGGAACCAGCAGGCCGTCCCCCAGGCTCCAAGGAAGCTTTCTGTCCTGGACAGCAGCGACTGTGGTCAGCTTGAGGTTTTCCTGGATTGAGCTGCTCCGGTTTCTATTGCCATGACCAGTGGGTCTTGTTGCAGCCCTCCATTCCCAGCTCCAGATGGTGACAGACCATGGCTTTGGTGGAGCTGTGGAAGTCCCATCCTTGAAGGAGGAGGTGGCCCGCTGAGCTGGAAGTGGGATGGTGTGTGGCCGCACATGTGGCTCAGCATCAAGGCCTCCTTGTGGCTTTGGTCCTTCCCTTACAGATGAAGAGGCACAAGGTTGGCCCAAAATGTTAGCGGAGGAGGGCAGCTCAGGGTGGTGCCTGAGGGCCTCTCACCACCCAAGTACCAATGGGCGTTCATCCAAAGGCAAACTTGTCTAGAAGGTGGTTCAGAGCAGGGCCTGGGACTGCGCTATGGCACCTCTGCTTCCAAGAAATATTGTGGTGGAAAGCAAAAGTGGAACAGTCCTGCTTCTGAGTCTATTGGCAGAACCAGCCATGGAAGCCCGAGGCATCACTGTCCACTTAGTGGGAGGAGGCTGGGCTTGAGTCCAGGAGGTCTGGGTTCAAATCTCATCTGGAACACTTAGTAGCTGTGCAGTCCTGGGTGAGTCAAGGGCCTGCTTCAAGCTCATCCATAGAACGGATTGGGGGCTGGCAGTGCTGCCTCCCAGGGCCATTGGGAGGCCCAGATGAGGTGATTGGGCACTTTTCATACACTGACAAGTGCTAAATGCATGGCAGCCTCCTCCTCTTCTCCCTCCTCCCTCCTCTCCTCCTCCTCCTTCCCTCTCCTCCTTCCTCCTCCTCCTTGGGAAGACCCAGCTGTCTTGGTGATGGTGCCTGGCTGTGTGTCCTTGACCCTTCCATGTGGGAGTCACCCCAAGAGACCTATGGCAGTTCACAGTGGCCGGCTTCCACAGATGAACAAAGAATGGTCCCAAAGACACAGTGTAGGGGCAGAAAGGAGATGGGACCAAGAAAGGAAGCAGGCTTGTGAATGGATGGGAGCCAGTCAAAGCACGGCAGAACAAGCCTGGCACCAAGGTGCGCACAATCAAACGAAGGTGCCCACACAAAGAGCCATGTTTATGCACAATAGATGTGGGCGACTGGGAGATAAACAACAGTGTTGTTGGGAAGCTGTAGCAGCTGGAGGGGGAGGGAATGGAAAGACCTCCTGCAGAGAAGGAGATTAGAGCCGAGCTTTGTGGGGATTCACAAGGCAGAGCTGTCTGGGCACAGGGGACAGCAGGCACTAAGGTGCCAAGGGGAGGGGGGTCAGGAATGGCCAGGAGGCCAGTGAACCTGCACCAGGGAGTACACAGACAGTACACTAGGGTATGAGATGACAGGAAAAGGTATACAGAGGATTAATTCTCAGAGGGCAGCTGGGTGGTGCAGTGGACAGAGTGCCAGGCCTGGAGTCAGGAAGACCTGAGTTCAAATCTAGCCTCAGACCTGACTAGTTGTGGGACCCTGTATAAGTCACTTCACCCCATTTGCCTCAGTTCCCTCCTCTGTAAAATGAGTTGGAGAAGGACATGGCAAACCACTCTAGTGTCTCTGCAGAAAACTCTAAATGGGGTCACAGAGTCAGACTCGACTGAAACAACTGACCGGTAACCACAGCGAATTCTCAGGCTTTTTGTCCTTAGACTTGAGCCAGTTCTGGCTAGGTCTCAAGCATTCCCTCCACAGACAGTTTAATCCAGGGTTGAGGAACCTGTGGCCTCAAGGTCACACGTGGCCCTCTAGGTGCTCGAGTGTGACCCTTGACTGGCTCCAAGATTGGCCATCATGGCAGGCCATGGATGGGGGAGGCTCCTGGGCACGGGGCCTCGTCACTCAGAGATCTGAGCTTCTAGCGCTGTGGTCGGTCAGCGGTTCCACCTCTGCCTCTCTCTGTATATGTGCACACAGAGAAATGGTATATGTGTATGTATGTGTATATGACACACATGTATATGAATCAAATTTATATACATGTATATACACATGTCTATGGAGAAAGACAGACAGGCAGAGACAGAGAGACCCCTTGCTCTGCCTATGCTCCCTCTCTCCGTATTTCCCAGAGCTGTGAAGTCATGGTTCTGAGTCAGACAGACAGGCATGTACTTCTGCGTGTAACTCTCTATTCAGGCCTTGGAGATGCATACAGAGATGGACACATGTGTACATGGTAGGGTATATGGATATGCATATGGCTGGGCTCACGGCTAATAAGCAGCAAAGAACAGATTCAAACCCAGGGCTCCGTGACTCCAAGGCCAGATTGCTGCTGCCTATGATGTGGTCTTCCCTTGGATGCCTGAATGAACCCACAAACCCCTAGAAGAGACCTTTTCCCCATGCTCCTCCCCCAGGGCCACTCTGGCCTCCCACCAGTTGTGACCGGACACCCACTTCCCTGGGGTAAGGATGCACAGACCAGCAGTGGGGGTCATCCATGGGCTCAGCTGGGCTCTGATTTCCCAGGGGGCTGAGCAGGATTGAAAGGCCAAGGGAGGGACACTTTGCCAGCCCCAGTATGATGGCAGTGGCTCCAAAATACATTTCTCTGGGACTGTTTCAGGCTGTGGAAGCCCACGGCCTGAAGAAAACTAGAGGCAAAGTGCTTTTAACAAACCAGTCACTGCGAATGTCCCTTGGCCCAGCAGGCCCCAGGGGCCACCCCTGTATTTTAGTTTTCGAAGGAGGAAGGGCAGGGGCAGCCTCACATCACTGCCAGCCTGACATCACTGCTGGCCCAGCAGAAGCTTGCTGGGACTTCCCAAATTCTAAAGCCATTTCACAGTCTTTCCGAACATCAACAATTCTCCAATTCCAGTTCCAAGCATCTCGGATGCCAATTCCACTTGGCTCCACTCGGCACCAGGCTGGTTTGACTTTCCGTCCAATCTTCGGTGCCCGTCCTTGGGCATGTGTCCTCTGAATCCCCTCCCCAGGGATGATGGGCATGTGCACTGGCTGGGCCAGAGACGGGGTTCAGACCCAGGGCAGGGCCGCAGCTCTGATCCGCTTTAGTCCCAAGGTTCCATTCCTTGTCTCGATGTCCTCGAAGAAGGCTGGGCAGCGCCCTGTGGAGGGGAGACCCTGGAGACCTGCTCCCTTCTGGTGCTCTGGCCTCTGCTCTTCTGGCTTCCAAAGTGAGCTTGGCTTCCAGGGGAGTGATGATGGAGCCAGGACAGCTCAGTTCTTACTGAAAGGAAATTCTCCACTGCGAGCTCGTGTTCCCTTCCTCCTGCCCCGCACCAAGCTGTGAATGCCATCATCTGAGACCATGATGCCAGTGGCAGCCTCTGCCACCTTGGTGGTGGTTCTGCCCGGGCAGCTCAAAGGCCAGGCATGAAAATATGGCTCCTGCCTAAAGTGCAGTACATAGAGCACTGGGCCAGAGTCAGCAAGACCAGAGTTCAAATCTGACCTTGGACACTTACTAGCTGTGTGACCCTGGCCAAGTTACATAACCTTTGTTTGCCTCAGTTTCCTCCTCTCTGAAATGGGGATAAAAAAAGCCCTGCCTCCCAGGGTGTTGTGAGAATCCAATGAGATAATGTTTGTAGAGTGTCCAGCCCTGTTCCTGGCACACAGTGGGCCTATGCCAATGCTAGTAATGGTGCTTTGAGGGCAGAGCTTGAGGCTCAGCAACCTTTGAGCCTGGGGGGTTGCCACCTGGGTACGCGGTTCTCCTGGGGTGCCTCGGGCTTAGGCTGAAGAAAAGGGAAAGGAGCGGAAAAGAGAGGGAAGGAGAGGAGAGAGGAGGCAGCTGCCCACGCGAGGGGCTGCCCAGCTGTCCCGGTGCCACAGAGCCCTCCCCAACCATGCCAGGGTCTTTGGAGAACCTTCCTCATTCTTTCACCCCCTAGATGGTCTGGCCTTCCAGAGCTACAGGCTGTTCCACACACAGGATTCTTTATCTCCCATCTCTGCGCCTTTGCCCTGGCTGTACACCATGCCCCTCAGGCTTTCCCTCCCCACCTTCACTCCTCTGATACTCAGCTTAAATCTGCCCTTCTGCAGGAGTCCTATCCTGGTCATTCCAGCTGCTAGGGCCTTCCCCTCCTTCCATCTCCTCTACAGGTTTCCTGTGGGACCTCTTTGTCTTTGACCTTTTGTGTTGCTTCCCCCATTAGGATGAAGGCTCCTTGGGAATGGAAACTGGCTGGACCTCTTTGTATGTCCAGACCTTTTCACGATGCCCAAGCCCAGAGCAAGCCCTTAGTAAATTCTTGGTCCACTGAGGCAGTCACAATGGCATAATCTTTAGTTGCATTTTCCAGCAGACAGAGCAGAGTTTAAGGGTAGCAGAGGCTCGGGTTTTCCCCCTATCGAATGGATGGGGTTGGAGGAGGAGATGGCCAAGGCTGCCTCCAGCTCTGCCTTCTATGCTTCTCCCATCATGTCTGGAGGACTGTGCTAAGGGATGGGCACCATATACAGTACAGACAAGGCAAAAGAGCCAGGTTTGTGACATTGGAGGATCCACTGAAGGAACTGAGAATGTTTGGCCTGGGGAAGAGAAGGCTCAGGGTGGGAGGAACATGATAGCATCTTCAAATAGGGAAGGGGGGTATGCTTGTTCTCCTGGGCCCAGGTGGCAGAACCAGGAGCAGTGACAGATGTGGTCGAGGGGCAGATTTAGGCCTGGTAAGAAAACCCCCCCAAAGTGGCATGGGTTCCCTCAGGAGGTAATGAGCTCCCCATCCCTGGAGGGCTGCAAGAAAAGGTGAGATTTTTGTCCACTCTGTTGTAGAGGGATTCCCATTCAGGCATGGCTTGGAGGAGACGACCTTTGAGGCTCCTTCCAGCTCTAAGACTTGATGAATCTGTGAGTCAAAGGTACAGACAGATGAGCTAAGTGCCACCTGCCGATTGATCAGTGAGCATTTAGGAAGTGCCAGGCAGAGAGGGAACATTGTCTAAGGATAGATAGCTGGTCTCCAAGCTACAGAGGCCTCCTGCCTCTCACCCTGAGTGGTTATGTGACCCTGAAAAGTCCCTTACCCTCTCTCGGGTCTCAGGACAGCTCCCTGTGACTAAAAGTTATCCAACAATTGTGCTGGGCTTTGGTAGAAGGAGTTCTGTGGCCACCTTTGAGGTCCAGGTCCTCCATATTCCCATGTGCCAGAAGTGCATCATTGATGGCCCAAGGATCAGCAAATGAGGGAGCTGGGAAGTCTGAGCCCCCTCCCTCCAGAAAGTAGGGTGGTATAGGGGGAAAATGCAGTGTCGGAAAAGATGCAAGCACTTTCATTCTTGGAAGTCAGTCCTCCTTTGGAAATGCTCCTGGTTCCCTGGAGCTGGGATAGTAGTCATCTGAGGGTGGCTAACACAGGTAGGGGGAGCCAGTGAGTGAATGCCCAAGCCCATGGCATCAGAGGAAGCTATCCCAGCCCCTCAGGGGCCCCCTAGAGCCCTGCGGGTGAGATGCGGTTGGCACCCAGGGCACCAGAGGGAGCCGAGTTGAAGGGTAGCAGAGGGGAGGGCAGTGGGGTTGGTAAGCATTCCAGGTCTGAAGGTCAGCTAATGCAAGGACATGGCTGGGGTGGGGGGAAGATGAGCCCTGCATGGGAGGAGAGGAATGCAGAAGAAGTCTGGAAAGACAGAAAAAAGCACGTTGGGAAGAGATTTAAATACCTAACGGAAGAGTTTCTCTGTGACCTGAGAGGTCTGTATGATCGCTCAGAGATAGCGTGGAGTGGCAGGAAGTCTGTCCTCACACCATTAACATCTGCCTCCATCTTGGCTCCCGTCTCCCCTCTCTACACTCCTGGGTCTGTGCTTTGGCTCACACATGGGAGCCCTTGAAAATGCCTGGAGGCAGCTGCCTTCTTCCTTTCTCCAGCTAAACATCTGGGACTCGTGGGGGCATTTCGGTCATGGTGTGGTCTTGGTTCCTGGTCCTCCTGGTTGCCTTCTTCACATCAGTGGGAGTGACTTTCAATGCCTTGAGTCCAACACCCTCATCTTACAGATGAAGAAACTGAGGGCCCAGAACCTGCCCAAGGTCAAATAGGTACAAATGTGGGGCCTCGTGGATAATGGATTTAGAGTTCAGATAGGCTCCAGGCCAACTCTCTCGCTGAACAGATTAGGAAACTGAAGCACACCGAAGTTAAGGACCTGGAAATGTCTGAGGGAGAGCTTGAAGCTAGGCTTCCCTGGCTCTTTCCACTGAGCCACGCTCAGCCTGAGCTGCTTCTTCAGGAAGTGGGGTCATTTCTTTGCTCACTCTGGACACAAGAAAGTTATTGCTTTCATTCTTAAAATATGGAGCCATGTCTGGAAGGCCTGGCACTCAGTGGTCTCTGGAGACCAGACCAGACTCATGCAGACCAGAGTACTTATCAGCCCCCCGCTTTGAAAAGGAGCCCATGTGTGGAATGAGATATTGGGACATGAGTTTTCCAGGAAATGTGGCTGGGGGCACAGGCATCTGGCTGATGGGCTGTGGGGGCCCTGAGCAAGATCCGGAGAGGCAGGCCTGGGAGAGATCCCTATCTCCCTGGAATGGCCCTGCCTGGAGGTGGGGAGATGGCCCTGATGGTCTTCCACGGTTCGGGCCAGTCCAAGGATAATAGCCAAGGCAAGGGAGCCTTTTTCTCATCACAGCAGGGAGTGCTGGGGAGGACTCCTGGGCTTTAGTTTTTTTCTTTTCCTTGGGGGGGTCATTTCATTCCATGCATTCTTCCACCTTCTCTGATGCTCTCAAAGTGGGGGGAGAAGGGGAGAGAAGGGGAGGATTGGATTGGTCCTTGAGGACAGCAGGACCAGGACCAGCAGGGTCTGGTCAGCTCCATGGCCACCTGATCCTTCAGGAATGTACCTGGGGTTGGGGTAGAGATCAGCACTTTAGCAGTCCCCTGAGCTGGACTCGCACAGAAGGGCTAGTTTCTGCTGCACGTCTACAGTGACTCTTGGCTGAGACTCTCCTGGGTACTCAGCTGCAGCTTTGGGGTGGCCAGCCCTTTGCTCCTCAAGCCATTGTTCTGATGGCTCCCTATGGATCTGATGCACTGAAAGGGCTAGACCATCTCTCCAGACTGATCTTGCCTGGCTTCCCCTCACGCACTCTGTGTTGGAAGCAAGCTGGAAAACAAGAAGGCCCACCTGAGCTCCTGGTTCCAGGACTCCTGGTTCAGAGACAGGCTCTCTAGACACCAAGCCACACTACCTTCTAAGCCCAAAGCAGATCTGCGTATTTTTGGAAATGGATCATTCCTTCTTCCTTCCTCCTCATGTGATATTTGAGGAGCTGAGGCCCAGAGAGGCACAAGTAATTTGCCCAAAGTCACATAGAAAGAAAGTAGCAGACTCAGGCTCCACATCTCGGTCCTCAGCATCCTTTCCACTTCTCAATTCTGCTTTCACTAAAGGCTGGGCTGGGTTCATGAATGGGCTCCTTTTCAAATGGCGTGTGGGATCTGTAAGTACTCTGGTCTGTATGAGAAATACCCCAGAGACCACTGCAGGGGCAGCAAGGGCCAATGGAAAAAGAGCAGCCCAACATTTTCAGGTTGTCCCTGATGCTCAGAAGGTGGCCCAGCTTTAGGGCTTGGGTTCAAGGTCAGACCTTCCCCAGCCACAGTGAGGGAGGGGTCTGAGCAGTCTGCAGGAAGGACGTTAGGTTCTGAGTCACACTGGCTCTGGCCCTAGTCCCTCTGATGGACTGATCCCTCCTGACATTCGCTGGGATGCTCTTGTTGGGCCCAGACCAGGGCTTCATGGAGCCAGGCTCCTTCATATGGTGGTGACAGAATTCCACTGGCCTTCCAATTGGTCCTGCCCGAATCACCATGGACTTCCTGAAAGGGCGAAGACCGAGGTCAGGGAGAATCATCCTCTCCCAGAGAGTTCCCATTTCCAAAGCTTCCAAGGCTCAGAATATTCAGACCAGTAGCCACGACTACTTGACCAGCCTCCAAGGTTTGGTGAATCACAAAATCACCAGGTCATAGGTTTAAAGGGGAGTTGGAAGGAACCTTGGCCAATGCCTGGTTTATCTCTGCTTTTCCAGTGGAGGAGCCGGAAGGTTGGAGAGCTTGGGTCTTCTGTGGGCTCCGAGTCAAATGCTCTGTCCACCACAGCTTGCTGTTGCTGCTGGGCAGCTTGGCGGGCACCAGGCAGAGGAGGCTAATTAATTAATTCATCTAGGGAAGAGTCTTTTGAGAAGCCCACCTCATACCTGGAATCTTTCTAGAGGTGGATCAGGGAGGCTGAATTAGAGTGGCTCATGAGGAAGGTCCAGAGAACCTTAACAAGGTGGAAAACAGTAATCATTTGGGTAAACAGAAGTGTCTGACATCAGGCAGCTCCATGTCTCGGCATTTTCTTGGATGGGCCTCGTGGCTGCTAAGCAATCACTCAGTCAGTCAACCAACAAGCACTGAATTGTCTCTGATGTGCCAAGCACTGTGTAAAATCCTGGGGATCCAAAAAGGGCAAAACAGCCCCTGCCTTCAAGAAGCTCACCATCGACTAGGGGAGATTACAGGCATGTGCTTCAGTTGGGATCAGACATGTGACATACAGAGTAGAAGGACGGTGCTGGAAGCTGAGGACCTGGGCAGACAAGGGCTGGCCATTTCGGCCCTTCACTTTGCCACCTGTCTGTTATATGGAAGGACACTCTTGCAGATTATCCACACACGAGTTTCTTGGTGAACATGTGGGGAAAAGAGCAGTTAGAAACGCTCAAGAAAGGGTTGACACAAGGCCACTGGGGCTATGGATGGTCAGAGATGTTTTGCTGCTGGTGAAAGCTTTTCCAGACAAGATGATAACTTGTTTACGGGAGGTTATGTTTGCTTTATCTCCATTCCTCTGCCATTGTCAAAAACGGACCTCTTCCTGTCCTTTTGGGACAGCTCTGGGCTGGCAGAGCTCACAGCCACTCACAGCCAGGCCAGCAGAGGGGCTTGGCGTTCCTCCACCCTGAGGGCAGAGGACAGAGCTTGCCCCTTGGTGGAAGGGCGACAGTGTCTGGGTAGAGAGGCTCTTCTTTCCAAGTCCCTTTGATCTTTAGCTGAGTTCTTAAAATATGCTTCCCCATGTGAAAAACAGGCCCTTTGCCTTGGCATTTCTGAGGAATCTGATGTTTTGTCCTTGGCATTTCTTCCTGTCCTTGGTACCAGGGACAGATTTTTCTTGGGGAGGAAGTGAGAAGAACTCTCAGTGAGACCAGTCTCTTGGTTTCCCAGCTGGCAAAGGGGGCCTTTCATGGAGCCTCTGGCCCTCTTTGTCACCTCAGCACCTCACTGAACTCCAATGGTCTCCCCCACCTGGTAAGAGGCGTTCCATGACTATCCCTCAAAGGGGCTCTGGGTCATTCTGGGATCGAGTCTTTGAGAGGCCCCCTTCATCTTCACCTTCATGGACTTCGGAGCAGGTGAGCTGGCATGTGGCTCCTCAGACGTTATGCACCTGATTTTCTGAGAGCTCAAATCCTTGTCAAATGAACAGATCCTTGCATGAGTCTCTGATGCCACCTGGGAGTCTGCTCCATCTGGAGATATGGATTGCAGCCCCATGCACACCTGCCCATCCCAGGGAGATCTTGTCCAGGCTGTGCTGATAGTCCTATAGTCCTCATTCTTCCTGTCGGGCATCCTGTTGTAGATTTTTCTGTCCAAGGAGACTTGCATACAATGAGCTTAGGGATGAATTGACCAGAGGTGAGGATGCCAAGTGATAAGGTCCAGAGGGGGGAGGGCCACTCTGCACATGGCATAATCCTGTGCCTAGGGTGGGATGGGGTGGTTGGCAGCTGCCCTCTCCCCCCCCTCCCACTATCTGGTTTTGGACAGCAGTGCAATGCCAGTTGGAAGTTCTCAGCCAGGCTGGAGAGATGGCATCTCTCAAGAATGGTCTGTACCACAAAGAAGACTGGCCGGCCAGCTGTCAGTGACTCACCCAAGTCATCGCAGGCAGTTCCCACAAAGGCAGACAGAAGAGAGATTGAAGGCTGGGGTGCTAGCAAAACAAACGAAGGTAAGGAGGAGATTTATTTCCTTTAGCTCATCTTGTCTGAGCTTGACTTGAGCGAATTGTTGATTTGACTTGGGGCTGGAGACCCTGAAAAGTCAGACTCTCATGCCTGGGCTGGGAGAGAAGCACCTGTCACTGAGACATTTTAAATGCATGGTGGGAGAAAGATGAGCGGTGTATCTCTTTCAGTGCCTTTGGCATGTCCATGGCAGAAGCTTCGCTGGAGTTTTGGGGTAGTATTAGCCTTTCCAGGACACATCAGAGAAGTGGGAAGGGTTTTAGGCCAGGGTGATGTAGGTCTGTCATGCTCCAATGGTTGATGGTGAAAAGGAGAGTCAGGTCTGTCCTATTAGCTGGGTGGCCTTCAGTCAGATATCATCTCTGGGCCTCGGTGCCACATTTTAAAGAGCAGTGTTTCTTTAAAAAGGTCAAATGATGGCGAAGCTTTCTCCAAGCTCAATAATTCTATGGCTAGATGGCATTGATGGCCACTTGCAGCTCTTAACATTTTGTGATTCTAATGTCCCTTCAGCCACCATTCAGTAGCTACATGGGGAATTCTTAGCATGGAAAACTCGTCCTATTGACTCAGATTGTAAACCATCCCTGACTGAGTGATGGACGACCTGTGGAAATACTGTCATCAGTTATCAGAAGCAGGGTTCAAATCCAAGGGATTCCAGGCCCAGCACTCTATCCGTGAAGTCATGTGCTCTCCCATGATCCCTAAGAGCTCTGCAGCTCTCACAGAATCATCGAATCCATGACTTGATGGGCTCCAAGGTCCTTCTTGTCAAAAATGATGCCAATTCTATGAATTCCTCAATTGTACCACTGAGTCCAAAGGGAGCGAAGTTTTGCTGAAAGCATTTTCAGAGAGTGTGTGTCTGTGTTGATGAATTCAATTTACTTCAGCAATGTTGCCTATTAAATACTCACAAGGTACAAGGCAGAAATCAAGCCATGTCTATCCCTGAGGAGCCTATGGCAAATCCATCACAGCGCAGAAGAATGAATCTCTAACGGTTAGACCAATGGGCACCATGATGAGTGTTGTTGGATCACTAGGAGACAATGAGGCTGGGATGAGAGATAGTTTGTGCGGGTACCCCAGCTGGTGCCCCCAGCCCCATACTTAAGGAGAGAAGAGCAAGGCAGCTACTTTACGGTCTAGGTCAATTCGAGAAAGACAGCGAAACAGAGAGGCAGAGACTCAGACAGAGACAAAGAGAGACAGTGGAAAGAGGGAGGGCTGGGGAGAGGGAAAAGAGGGGAGGAAAATGAGGAGGAGAGGTCATTCAATGCCGTGAGGCAGCATGGTAGGGAGTTCTCAAATGGGACCTCTTGGGCTACTGGGTTCAACTCGTGCCTAAACAAGAGTCCCCTCACAATCCCCCAGGAAGGAAACATCTAGCCTTTGCTTGAAGACCTGCTCTGTGGGTTGTCATGACTCTTGCCTCATCCCTAGAGAGAAGTGGGCCTCTAAGTGGGTCCCTGTGGCAGCATTGTCCAGCTGCCCCAAGGCTAAGGTGCACATGATGCCACTGAGAAGCTGGTGTGTGATGAGCTCTAGCCTCCCTGATAATCTCTACTGAGACCACTCCTTACAGGGAAGACTTGCAGGTCAGGGGTCTTTTCTGCACCACCCCCCATTGTCACTCCCCACAGGTAGACACCTACACACAGACTCCCCAAGAGTCCTGCCCTGGTGACCCACACCTGTCTCATTGGTTCAGATCACAAGCAGCAGAGGACAGACGGCCTTCTAGGTAATTGGCTTCCAGCTTCCAGACTGAAATAAAACTCTCAGTCCCTCTTGGTGCCTCAGTGCTGTCTGATGAGGATGTGCTGAGACTCAGCAACTTCCAAGTGGATAGCAGACATATAGAGGTGGTGGTGATCTCTGTGGTGTCAAATGAGATGAATAAGAAATCCCTAAGGAACTGAAAGCTTTCTGGGGACTTCAGACCAGTGACCTGGCCATGGATGCTTTGTGAGAGTATAGGCGTGTCATGAAATTGAGGGCTGCTGAGCCCTTAGAAAGGGAAGTGGTGATCACTAAGAAACAGCACGGGATCCCTGAGAGTATGGCAATTGCCGCCAGTCCTGTGCTGGCTCTCTCTTGAGAGCTAATCATTCAATTTTCTGTGTGAGCGTTTACACCTCAGAAATCAAATGACATGAATCAGGGCTTGATTTATGGTTCTGTCGATTGTTTAGATCTCAGAAAGTGGTGGAGAAAATGTTAATAACACGGTCTAAATTTAAAGGTATGCCTGGGCAGTCATCTTTTCTTTTTTCCTCAGAGTGCTGGTTGCTGAACATCTACAAAAACACCACACTTCCTCCTCTGACAGACCAAGAGCGCTTTGCAGAAATGGGGCCTGTGGGTTTGGAGGCTGATCTTTGGATCCAGCCCCCACCACTCTGCTAAACTCCCCCTGGCCGTCATCCACATCCCTAGTATTGCAGCAGAAAGTCCCGTAATGAAGAGGGCTGTATCCACCACAGATTTGTGGCCCTTCCCCTCCACTCAAACACGGCCCCTTCCTGTGGGATGCCTGGCTCTGGCAGGTCAGCTTTTTCTTGTCTTCTCAGAAGGAAAGCAAGCACCTACACCCTGCCTGTACCCCCACCTCCAATCACACACATCTCCAGTTGCCTTCCCCACGTTGAGTGTAAGCTTTCAGTGGGCAGGAACTGTCTTATCTGCTTGCGTTTATATCCCCAGCATTTAGCCGCGTGTGTAAAGAGCATATTTAATAACAATAGTTTTGTCATTCATTCATTCATTCACAATTGTGAGGGGCCTCATTGCTGCTCAGACTCCTCCTCCCTCTTTTGGACACTCCAGAGTGTTGATGGTGAAGGTTTTCTTCTCTGTCTCACCAGCTGTTACACCAGCAGCAGAGCCCCTCATCTCTCAGAGTCACTCCCCATTTTTCTCCTGCTCGTTCATCATAGAGTACAAGGTGACGTTCTGCCTCACTGAGGCTCATCCCTTTGGCCTGGTGTCCATCTCTCCTTCCTCTGGAAGCACCAGCCTAACCCAGACCCACATCTCCAAAGGGCCGAGGTCACCTGTATATTGCCCTGGCATCACCAACTCTGCCACATTCCAAGTAGGTTCATGGGAACTCAACGTCTCTGGTAAGGCAATGGGACAATATTTCTGGACTATGACTGATGGTCCCCAAAATGGAGTGTCTGTTCACTCCTGGGGCCCTTTCTGCACAAGATGCGAGGCTCTCATCGAGGGAGGATGGTGATGCTCGGAGCAGACAGCAACAGGAGGCCCGGCAAGCCCTGGAACAGAGAGAAAAATAGACCGTCATGAGCCTCAGTGAGATCTGACCGAGCTGGGGAAGAGAGGCAGAATGTGGAGCCAAGGAAAGACTCCATGTTTAAAACCCCCTTTGAATTCAGTGAGAAGAGGTGGAGGGAAGCAAAGTCAGGACACAGCCCAGAGGAGCCCCATGGGATCCTGGATCCCCAGTGCTCCATGGCTGCCACCCACAGCAGCAGCAGCAGCAATGTCCCAGCAGATGTAAAGAAGTTAAGAAGTGTCTTTATTCAGCCTTGTTCTCTTTGATCCTCATAGCCACTCTGGGGAGTACTGAGGGTTGGGGACTCTGGGGCCATTTCACAGAGAAAGCCTCCACCCAGGTAGTCACCCAGCTGGGACCAGCAGCCATGGCCTCTGACTCCCAGAGCATGGCTCTTCCCTTCAGACCACCCCACCTGTAGACATCTTCCCAGGCTCTCTGGTGGACACTCTCCTCTTCTTTCTGAACACTTTCATTGGTTGGAAGAGCTGGGCATCTTTAGCCTAGGGAGGAGAAGCCTGGGCTGTGGTAGTGGGCCAATGAGAGCTGTCTTCAAGTATGTGAAGGGGTGTCTTCTGCAGGGGGCTTAGCCTTGTCCTTGGCCCCAGAGGGTGGAACCAGGAGCAATGGGGGAAGGTGCAAAGAGACCAGGTCAGGAAGACTTCCCAGTAAGAACAAGTGGGCTGGGCTGGCTCTGGAGAGGGTATGTCTTCAAATAAAGGTATGGAGACCTCTTGATTGGTATGGTACAGTGGACACGCCCTACATTCAGGTAGGTGGTATAAGCTCCTTGAGGGAAAGATATGTTTCATTTTTAAATTTTGTACCCAGGACTTAGGACAGTGCCTGATATATAGTCTCTATATATGTATGTAGACACATACATGTGTGCACTCACGCACACACACATTGCATATATATATATATCAGATAAACTATGACTTGTGTTACATGTATGTATCCATGCATAGGGGCACTGAATAAGTGGTTGCTGGCGCTTGTTTGCCGAAAAAGCACTTGTCTTCTGGTTCAGGACTGAGTTAATGCTTTGACTAGAAGTCGTATCTCTTGGCCCCTTTGCTCAGGCCTGTCGATGCCTTTAAAAAGAACAACTATAACAGAAGCCACATCAGCCCCTCCCACTGTTACCAAACTGGCAGGCTGCTGGGAGGGGGCGGCGATGGGGGGGCCTTTCCCATCCAACGGCGCCATCAACCCTGGTCTGACAGCTGCCCGGCGATCCGCTGCCCGCCCTCCTCCGGAGCCCCTCCTACCTCTCCTGTGTTTCTTAGAAATGAACAAGGATTATGTTTCCAGCTTTAGAAAGCAACTGTTTTCCCCACATCCTTCCTCTCCGAAGCTATTTTTTCTGCAACAATTACCAGATAATAGCGGCTCTGTGTTGGTTTATGCGGCCATAATGTGATCCCCAAGTGAGTAGACTCTGAGAGCAGAAGGAAATCAGTAGGTGGAAGTGTCTCAGGAAGCCTGGGAGGCTGCTCCAGCAGGCAGGAGCTCTGTCACATTTAGGGTTTGGGGGCAGAGCCAGCCCCAAGAAGGAGCTTTGGCTGTCGGGTAAAAGATGGGCTTCATTAGCAGGGCCAGCAGCCTCTAAGGAAGAGGTTTCTCAGAAAAACCCAAGAAGGGAGCTTTGGTTACTTTTAGGAACAGATACCAGGCTTCCCAGCTCAGAAACAGCCAGCTCATCTGATCAGCTCTCAGAGGGCATGCAGTGGGCGCCCCTTCCATCTCAGCTCCAGGGGCAGAAGCCAGCTGGGGGAACAGAAGCTCTACCTGGCTCTACCTCCATCCAAGTACCTTCTATTCCCCATCATGGGACACATTTACTAATTTACTAAGCACTTACTCTGGCCGAGGTCTGGGATACAAAACAGGCTAAAACCCAGGCCCTGCCCTCAAGGAGGGCCAGCATCCATGTATCCCTTGGGTAAGAGGATGGTAACGCTGGAAGGAAGGCACCACCAGTGAGGGCAGGATTGGAGCTAAGTCTAGGAGAGAGCCAAGAGATGGTGGAGATAAGGGGGAGGATCTCCAGGCCCGGGGGAGCCCCAGGAAGGGACAGGGAGGGAGGGGTGGGCACACCCTCCGAGGATGTGAGAAAGAGCAGCTTGTGAGCCTGCCAGGCACACTGCTCTGGCCACTGCTTCCTTCTCTTCTCATGCTAAATGGGGGCGAGCATTTATTTATCCCACAAAGTTGTTGTAGAGGGAGTGTCTTCTTGTCTCTAGAAATGGTGGTTCTCCTGTGCCTTGGCGCTGGGTGCATGGAAGCCAAGGGTCAGGTTTGCTCTGAAATCGCGTTAACTTCACCTGGTTAGATGATGCCCATTGGTCGAGCCTTCCGTTTTCTTCCAATTCTTAGGCTGAATCTGCCGCCAGAATAGTAGAATCCCTTCCAGTCTTGTATGATATAAAAACCGCACCCAGAACTGTGTCAGAGGGTCTGGGTTCAACTCCCTGCTCTGCCACTTGTGATTTGGGGGAACTTGTACAAATCCCTTCCCTTTTCAAGACCCTCTGTTTTCCCCTTGGCAAAATGAGGGACCAGCGCTCTGGACAGCCCCTTCCTCCCCTTTGATGGGCTTTCCTAGTGCCTCCTCGCTCACCAAAGGCCACAGAGATCAGAGAGAGAACAGAAGCTCCCTGAGGGCAGGGTCTCTTGGCTTAACTGTGGCCTAACACAATACCTGATATATAGTAGGCAATTAGTGTTTACCAAGTGATTGTATTGCACAGTCCAAGCTCATTTTACAGATGAGGAAACTGAGTCCTAGAGCATTCAATCTGGCAGAATATGTAGCAAAGCCAGGATTTGAGGTCAGGTCAGATTCTGGACCCCTCCCCCAGGTGTCAGCTCCCACCAGCTCTTCCCTGGCCCCTTTCTCTCTGGCAGTGTTAGGAGAACAAAAGGAGGGTTCTGGGTTATTGGGGGCACTGGTACCTAAAGGGGGCTTCCAGAAATGTTGGTAGCAGGGGCTTCTGCCTCTGTATCTGCATCACCTTCTGGCAGAGCTGAATGCAGCCCATCATTATCCAGGGTCAGAGGGGCAGCTCTAAGCCCATCCCTGCCCCCCACCCCAACCAGCTTCACCTCCCAGGCCTCTAGGTTCCAGCTGCACTTGGACCAACGCCTGGTCAGGGAGCTCTGTCTCCTCGGGCTCATTAAGCACCAGACCACAATCTGGAGGCTCCCTGATGTTCTTCAGAAATAGGGCATTCTGGAAGGTTTGCTCAATGTTGGAGTGTGTCCTGCCTTAGAGAAAACCCCTGATTTCTAAAACAATCCAGAAAAGTAGCCCTGGAAGGCCTAGAGCTTAAGGGGGGGCAGGAATCCTCCTCATTTTACAGATGAGGAAACCAAGGCCAAGAGAGTGGAAGTGACTTCCCAGGGTCACATAGATACTAAGAGGAAAAGGCAAGATCTGAACCCAGGTCCCAGGACTCCAAGTCCACCCTTCATGGGACCATGGAGCCTATTTGCAGGATCTGCTCCATAACAATATTTATTGAATGACAAAAAGAAGCCGGACTTCCTTTAGCCGGGGACCTCTGCTTTGCTGTTTGCCACAAGATGTTCAAGCTGAGGGGGCCTGGAGATATTGAGGGGGAAAGTAGCAGAGAGGAGGAGTGAAATCATACTGAATATTGACTAAGCACCTACTACGTGCCAGGGCTGAGGGTTGAGAACATGAAAAAGGCAATACCCCCCCCCCCCCAAAAGCCACAAACAAGTGCCTGCCCTCAGGGAGGTCCCAGTCTAACTGGGGAGAGAACATGCAAATGGCCGTGTGATGACAAGATACAGACAGAAGCTGGAATAACCGAGGAGGAAGGCAGCAGATTTAAGGAGACCAGGAAAGGCCTTAAGGAAGCCAGGGAAGCCAGGAGGTGGAAGTGAGGAGGAAGGGCATCCCAGGCAGAGGACACAACTAAGGCAAATGTCCAGAGTCTGGAGATGGAGCATCTCCTCAGCCAGGAGGCCAGAGTCACTGGTTTGAGGAGTAGGTGAGAGAGTGTAAGAGAACTGGAAAGGGAGGAGGGCGTTTTAAAAGCCAAACGTGCCCAAGATCATGTGTGTGGGCAGGGAAAGAGAGGTCGGAATAAATAATAATGCCCTTTGGAAAGGAGAAAACACTATGCAAATGTGGCTTAACAACAGTGAGAATTTTAGCCCTGGCCCTGAACCCCGAACTGGGCTTGGGACAGACCAGGTTCAATCTTGAGGAACCCCACAAGTCCTTCTTGGACTTGGGCTCCCTCCCCGAAATGCCCACATGGCTGGGGGCCGTGCAAATGAGGCAGACTCATCATGCCTCTGTCTGGCCTTGCTGGGTTCCAGGACCCCTCCATCCAGTTACCTCTCCAGGACCTCCACTGGCCGCTGGTCGCCGGCAGGGTACTCAGGCCACCAGATCTTGGCCTCTGCAACTGTCTGATGTCAGCGGTGTGCTTTCCAGGAGGAAGGCTCTCCCTCCTCACTCTGCAGGGTGAGTGATTTATCTGCTGGCTGATGGAACTCAGGAGCCCTGGAGGAAATCGCTCTGTGCCTTGTGTTTGGGGGATGGAGAGACAAGGAATTTCCTCATTGCATTAATCAGAGACTTGCCAGAGAGGGCCAGTAGCTGGGCATCTCCCTTGCCCTTTGACACCATCTAAATGCATAACTTGCTGCTTGCATTGTAGGCAGCATTTCAGGCCGGCCCCAGTGATCGGTGACCGGTGACGGCAGAGTTCCCTCGAACCATTCTCTTATCCTTGGTGGGGATGGAGCTCTCTTTTCCTTCGGGTCAGTCACTTTTTCCCTACAGGGAAATGGTCATGATGGGATTATGGGAGACCCTTCCCTTGGGAGGGATTTAGAAAGTGTGAGTGAACAAAGATAATGGGGGGGGCGGGGCGGCGGTGGTGGTGAAGTAGGCAGCTCGAGCTGGGAAATGCTCCTTCCTTAAGCAGGTCAGATATTTCGTCACTTTCTTCCAGAGCATTGGTGCCTAGGAGTGGCCGATAGGCAGTAGGGCAGAGGGGATGGCGTCGATGCACAGCTCTGAGGTAGAGGGAACCCCCTGAATGTGACTCACCAGAGGGAAAGAACCCAGAACTCCAGCCCCCTAAAGACCTCCACAGTCCTATGTAACCTGTCATTCAAGTCAGCCAAAGCCCCTCCTCCTGGCCCCTTCCCCTGGCTTGTAAGAGAGTGGGAAGGACACTGAAATACGGCCTGAGCTTATGACTGACCCTGACCCAGGGTAGAGTATTTCTTCTCCCTAAGTGTCAGTTATTTTTTTAATCTGTAAACGGGGCTCATCATATTCGAACTCTTAACCTTATGTGGTGAGGAAAGTGTTTTTGGTAAGGACGGACCCACTTTAACTTGGGTCACAGGCTAGTAATTCTCAGTGCAGTAGGAGTTAGTCGCTAAACAATGAACAAGGGCCTAGGCTCTACACTAACTGCGTTGAGAACAGATCCGGGCACGAAGGTTGCTCCTTAAGCCAAGTGACCCCTCTGTCTGGCTGTCCTTGGAGTGAGGAGGGCAAGTGCAATCTTCCCATCCTAATGGCCAAACTCCCTCTGTACGCTTGTCTGCATTTCTGGCCAGCCCACTGTTAGAACCACGTCTGGACCTTCCATGAGTAGCCACCAAGAGGTCATGGAGACCTGAGTGTCCGCTGCCCGGGCCTGGGTGGAAGCTGGCTTTCTGGCCAGTGAAGGTCAGGCCACAATCTCGAGGGCAGAATGTGGCCCTTGCCTGGTAGGTCTACCTGCCTGGGAGAGGTGGGAACCCCACCTTCAGCCACTCATGAATGAGAGGCAGAAATTCTCTGTGAGTGCAACCTCACTCCTGGCTTCACTCAGAGCTTGCCAAGAAAGTGTCACCTCCAACTGCTGTTTCTTTCTTTTTCCCCCTTAAATCTGCCTACCCCCAGCAGACAAGCCTATTAGAGCAGATGGAAATCTGAAGCAATCTCGGCTGGGAAGTCTGACTCACACATGAGGACAGGCTAGGGGAGGGATGAGGATGGAGAGGGAGGACCCTGGCCTGGGCAGCTGCATGGGACTCTAGACACCCCCCAGAGAGCCCAAAGGCCCTCAGTCTCTGTGGGACCCTCAGAGGATCTGGGAACAAAGCTTTGACTTAGCTGATGTTGGGGTAAATACTCCTCCTGCAAGGTCAAGAGTCGGCACTTCTAGATTGGAGACCAGCCTCAGCCTCAGCTCCATGATCTGTGGATGAAGGACACGGGAGGAAGGGAATAAAGGAAGTTTCTCTGGTGAGCAGCTCCCGCATCCTCCTTTTCCTCACCATCTGCTCCAAGCCCATCCCCCAAATCCAACCTTTGAATGGGAGGGGGTTGCCAGCAGCAGCAAAGCCAGGGAGCTCCGTCTCCCTCTTTTGGCTTCCCCTGAGGACCTGAGTTGAAATCTTGGCCAGATCCCTCAGCAGGCTGGGTGATTGCCATTATGTGGGTGAAAGCACCTTTGAAGGAAAGGACATTTGGGGAGCAAACATGTACAGGAGGGGCTTACTCCTGGTCAGTGGGTCTGGGGCAGAGGGTTGAGGGGTATGTCGAGGAGTGGAGGGGGCTGTGACCTCTGGGCGCCGCTGGGTGATGGACGAGGGAAGCTCCCTGAAGTCTAGGGCCCACAGAAGGGCTTTGTGAGTGTGTCCTTGTAAACAAGCACTGCTGGCATCGTGATTGGGGCTGGGCTCCTCCTTCTCATGCAGCTCTTCTTACTCCTCAACTGGATCTGGGACCTCAAGCTGCCACTCACAGCCCCTCCCCACCTGCTCATCCTGGAGAACTCTGCTCCATGTCCTCCCAGAAGGTCATCACCAGAGGCCCACACGCTGTGCTGGAGGCTTTCCTTTCCTTCCCAGAATGTGGCCAGGGCCCCTTCCTCCTGCCGTCCCTCACCCTTGGCAGTGACCAGCCCATCTTCTCTCGCATCCACAGTCCTCCATTATGCTGCCTCTTCCCTTTCTTCTGGCTTCCTGGTTCTCAGCTTCCTCCCGAACACCATCCCACTGCCCCCTAGGGATACTTATCTTTGGTTCTCCCAAGGCAGCAGTCTCCCCTGAAACTCACAGAACTTGGCATGGGGAAGATGGGCCTTTGCTTCCGTGAAAAGCTTGTACTTTTCCCATTCCCAAGCTTGTCCAGTTCTTCCCTTCCAGTCCAACTCTGGGCCCAGCTTATTGTGCATCTGCAGCCCCTGCCCCAGTCACACACCCTCCTGGCCAAGGTCTGGAGGGTATCCCTGCAGGTGCTGGCTGAGATGGCCACAGACGGCCTTTATCCGCTTGGTCTTTCTTGTGTGGATGGGGAGTACAGACAACTTTGAATGTTTCCGGAGGCTCTGCAATGCTTTGGGACTTGGCTGCCAGCACAATGTCCTCTGCAAAGAGGAGAATCTGGAGGAGGTTGCCATCAGTCAATCATTTATTAAATGTCTACTATGCTCCAGGCACTGTGTGTTAAGTGCTGGAGAAACAAAAAGGCAAAGCAGAGTGCCCGCCCTCCGGCAGCTCACAGTCCAGTGGCTATCAGCCAAGGTGACAGTCTTTCTGTCTTGGGTCCTCTGCTGCAGCTCATTCATCACAGTGGGGGGGCTCTCATCGAGCACCCCCCTTATTCCCCCCGAGGCCTGGCCTGGAGGGGGGTGTTTGATAGGATTATTCTGCTGTTACCTCTCCCTAGGAACCACGAGTGATCCTGGCATGCTGATAGGAGACACCTTGTGGGAAAAGAGCCCGAACCACATTTTGTTCTGCTTTTCCATAAATCAATAAGCAACAGGCCGACAGAATCTTATTCTCTTTCTGTCGTTCAGTCAGTTATAATATGGCAAAGATATGGTCTGTTGCTGAGTGTCCTTTATGGATAACAGCCTCTTCCCTGCTCACACCCTCACGGAAGGCGGCTTTCATTCATGGATGGGTCCCATGCACTGATTATGAGGCAATTCGGTGGCCCAGTGGATGGACTGGTAGATTCGGAGTCAGGGGGATCCAGGTTCAAATCTGGCCTTCGACACTTGCTATCGGCGTGACCTTGGAGAAGTCCCTAATGTCACCTACCCTCAGGTCCCTGGAGTTGTGTGGAGCAGATGAGATCACATGTGTAAACGCTTCACAAACCGCTGATTGAAACATAGAGAGATCCCTATGGCTGCTGCTGCAGCCAGCTCCTGGCTCCCTCCTCTGCCAGAGAGGCCAGGACGAAACATGCTGAATCTGCGCCTTGGACCCCGACAAGACGGGAACGGGTTTCACTTTCCTGAGCATATTTTCTACATGAGTCTTGTTTTTCTTCTTTTCTTTGTTTCTTTAGCAGAGGAAAGAGGTTGGAGGGAAAGAAAATAAATGCTTGTTAATTGAAAAAAATCTCCATGTAGAAACAAAACAAAAATACTTTGTGGAGATGGGAGAACAGGCCTGTCAGCTCTTGACCCACCTTTGTCAGTATTAGCGAGATCCGAGGTTTCTTCCATGCCTTTGGCATCTTCCCTCCTTCCTGCAGTGGAATAACCATCTCCCAGTGTCCTGACACCGTCACCTCTTGCACGGACCTCCCCCTCTCTCGGCTTGCTCCAGTAAGCCTGCTTCCCCTACCTTTGTGGCTGCCCTTTTCATTAGGGACAGTCTCTGTTCTCAGGACCCTCGCACCTATGCTAGCTTTTCTGAAACGTCCCTTGTTTCTCCTGCTCCTGCCCAATCAGAACACTACCAAACCCTCTTCCAAAGTGGCAGTTTTACAATCCCTTCCCATCCCCCAAGTCTTCTCTCCTCCAGGTCCAGTTCCTTCAGCTGACCCTGAGAGACAATGGCCTCAAGACTGTCACCATACTGGTCACCCATGTCTGGCTGCTCTTGAGCTCGTTAATGTGCTTCCTAAAATAGGGGACCAGGAGCAAACATCACATTCTAGCTGGCATCTGACAGAATGATCGCCTCCTGAGTCACAAGGCCACCTGGTCAGACACTCAGAGCTGGAAGGGACCGGACGGGGGTCCAACTCCTCATTTTACAGAGGAACAAACAGCCTCCAAAAAGTGGATTGATTCCCTCGAGGCCCCACTGATCCTGCACTCTTGGGTGTCAGGTGGAGGATTCTGCCTCCACTCTTCTGATCCCAAACCTGGGGCTCTTCCCACTGATTTATGATGTTTGAAAAGTGCCATTTCAATGTGGCACCCATGTATTCCTATGTGATTTTATGTGAAGCCACCCTTTGGCTGATCCCACACGACACTGAGTCTCTTCTCCCCTTCATCTCTCTCCATCTTTGTCTCCTCTTCTCCCCCTTTTCCTTCCCATCCCTCCATTCTACTCTCAAAAGTATTTGAGCACTCTTCAGACTCTAGTTTAGCCACATCATGGGTTGACTAGGCTTTTAGTACCTTGCACATAGTAGGGATGCAACAACTATTTGTTGAACCTTGTGAGCCGCTTTGAAACTGGCTTATAATGTTTTCAAAGTAAAACCATTCCAAGTTCCATACAACTCATTTTCAGACCTTCTTGTGGGAATACCACCCCTTCATAGGTTGGGGAGTACCTGAATTAATTCACTTACATTTTTAAAAATAATTGATTATTCACTTAACTTTAAATGACACTGAGACCAATTAAGCATACATTTACAACTATTTACACTTGAAAACAAATTTCCACATGCAATATGTCCAGATCAGCTTCTTAGTTATTCCTCTGTGCCCCTTTCTGTTCTCTGCTTGTTTCTTCCATCTTGCCATTTGGGTCTTTGCTACTGTCCTAGGCAGAGGGTCTATCTACTCTTCTGAGGGTCTGCTTCCTTCACTTCACTTTACTTCATAGGACATTCTAAATAAAACTGGTTCTTTCCATGACATTGTGGTCTTTTACTGCGTGCAAATTTTAGAATAGTTAATTTGCTTTTAGAATAGTTAATTCACTCATTGACCAATTCTTTGGCACTTGTCTTCTCCACTCTTTGCAATCATGAGGAATGTTGGATGTATAGATGCAGTTTTTTTTTTCTGTAGATAATTCTCTCAGGACATATACCCAATAAATGTATTGGGCCAAAGGGTACACTCTCTCATCACTATCATAGAGCGTTACCAGATTGCCCTCCAAAAATTATACCAATTTGCAATTCCACTGGCAATGTATGAATGTGCCTGTTTCTCCATCACCCAGTCAACGCTGAGTTTTATAACTTCTCTTTGCTTTCTTAGTCTGAAAGTTGTATTCATTTCAATCTTGTATATGCTCAGGGAGATTAAAGTTTTTCAAGCATTGTTTTTGTTTTGCCACTAAGTGTATCCTCCTTGGTGAATAGTCTAGAGCAGTGGTTCTCAACCTTCCTAATGCCACAATCCTCTAATACTTATATGTGGGTGTATCTGCATGTGGGCAGACCCACCTGGAGACAGATAGAGGAGCGGTGTCTCAGTTCCTAAGACCATCAGAAAAATGTGTTTTCTGATGGTCTTAGGTGACCCCTGTGACCCTTGTGAAAGGGCCATTTGACCCCCAAAGGGGTCATGACCCACAGGTTGAGAACCGCTGGCCTAGAGCCTTTAACCCTCTATTCAGTGGCAGCTAGAGTTTGCCTTAGGTGTTTATATCAGTTCCTTATCAGTTTTAAATGTCATGTTTTTCTCTTATATTTTCTCCAAAGATTTCTCCCACCCAATTCTTTTTATCTTTATGATGTATTTTCCCTGCAGTACTTTCTGATTTTTATATAATCAAATCCATACGCTATGTACCCCTAAAATGCTTCCCTGTGTTTAGTAGTCAGAGCTGTATCTGCCTCGGAGAATTTTGATCAATTTTGTTCCCTTCTCTTCAAACTTTCCTATAGTTCGTTTTCTCATGTTTTATTCTATGATCCAGCTGGAATTCATTATGTTATGTGATGTGAGGTGAGTGTCTAAATTCAATTTTCACCATATTGCTTGCTAGCCAGTTTCCCCAACAACATGTATTAAATAATGAATCATGTCCCTGTTTTTTATTGTCTATCAGTTTTTTAAACATTTATGTTTTATATATATATATGGGTCTATTTCTGGAATTCCTATTCTGTTTCACTGGCTTATTTTTCTCTTTTCTTGTTCTTTCCTGGGTCAATATTAATAAATTTTGATGAGCACTGTTTTTATATAGTTTAAATGCTGAAAGAGCAAGTCTACTGTTATTGGGCCATTTACTTTCCATGTATTTTTTGCTATGATTTTATCCAGTATATAAAGAAACTTACTGGGGGCACTGAATGACATCACAAAAAAAGAAACTGAGTACGCCCTACTAGAAAGGAAACAACTGGCCGGCAACTGGAGTCATTTTGGAGTCAGTTGTCTGGGTGTCGTCAGATCACTGAAGAGTCAAAGTGAAGGTAAAAGGGTCAACACTGAGCTGGAAGGAATGATGAAGACCAGAAGAGGGTGCCGCCATATCTGGCCCCCACAGACCTAATGAAAACACACTGTTGACTTTGAACAATAGGAAATGGAAAGAAGCAAAGACATTGACTCTGATTAGAACCATTTCTTAGGGAAGTTTAGCCCTCCCCACAAGGAGGCTGAGAGGTTCTAGAAACTGCTTTCACCAGAAAACTCTTAATCTCCTTGCTGGACAGAGAGTCATGGCAACCAAGGGAAGTGCCAGTGTCTGGTACAAACCCACGCGCTGCTCTTAATACAGAAGGATGGGGAAAGATCAAAGGAAGAGGGAAAAAGGATGGGGGTGAGGTGAGCTTGCTGGAAGCTTGGTGTGAGATGGCCTGTTTCCTGAATGACTGGAGGTTTTCCAGGTTTTTTTTTTATATCATGGCTTTCAGGTAGTCCAATAATTTTTAATAATCTTTTTCTTTCTTTTTGCTTTTTAGAGGGGGAGAGGTAGGGCAATTGGGGTTAAGTGACTTGCCCAAGGTCACATGGCTAGTTTTTGTGTTAAGTGTCTGAGGTTGGATTTGAACCCTGAGTCCAGGGCCGGCACACTATTCACTGTGTCACCTAACTGCTCTTGTCCAATAATTTTCAAATGATCTCTCCTGGATCTATTTTCCAGGTCACTGGTTTTTCCAATGAGATATTTCACGTTGCCCTCTATTTTTTCATTTGTTTGGATCTGTTT
>CM053584.1:393705665-393721987 GCA_028627135.1 Pseudochirops cupreus | reverse complement strand
CCCCCCCCCCCCCCCCCCCCGCCCCAGGCCGCTCACTCGGCCATTACAGGAAGCAAAGCTATCAATATCTCCAAGCGAGTCCATTAGGTCACCAAGGCTGGCCTGGATCGATGCGCCCCCTCTTCCTGATCCCGCCCCTCCCCCAAGCAGCGGCACCCGCTCCTAACCTCCCAAGAAGGGACAAGTCCCGTCATTCTAGGTTTCTGATGAAGATGATCTTGGCTGAACATAAAACAAACAAAACTCAGCATTTCCCTCATTTTTAATATCTGACTCTCCATGACCCCATTTGGAGTTTTCTGGGCAGAGATACTGGAGCGGTTTGTCATTTCCTTCTCCAGCTCATTTTACAGATGAGGAAACTGAGGCAGACAGGGTGAAGTGACTTGTCCAGGGTCACACATTGAACTTGGAAAGATGAGTCTTCTTGACTACAAGCCCAGCACCCCCTAGCCGCCCCTTTCAAAGGTCAGCTCTGAATTAGCCAGCCTAGTGGGAGTGACCAGGCCAGGAGGAAGCCGGAAGACCTAGGAAGAGTTCGCCAGAGAGTGGGGCATCTCTGATGTTCACTGCCCGTGACCTTCTGCAAATAAAGGAGAGGATTTTAACTCAGTAGCCTCTGAAATCCCCAGCCGCAGGGCTGGGCTGCTCTGGTCTGCAGAGAGTGGATAAGGGGCGGCCAAGGCAGGCGGTGGGAGGGGCAGGCAGTGCCAGGGGCAGAGCACGGAGCTCAGGGGCAACAAGCCTGGAGTCCAGCCCTGACTGTGCTTAAATCTCTCCTCCTGAGCCTCAGCTTCTTCATCTGTTAAATGGAGAGAATTGTACTTGTCCCACTGACCTCAAGTGTTGGTTGTGAGGGAGATGGGCTGGGGACCGGGAAGCAAGGCAGCGCTGAGCTTTGCGCCATCTTCTCATAAATGTTTCTGACGCATAGTGGGTGCTTTAAGAATGCCTGTTGTCCTGACTTGACTTGTCTGCTGCAGATTCATGGAGCTGAGGAGACCTCAGGGTCGTCTCAACCAAGAGTGAGAGGCTGGGGTTCAAAGTCCCCTTGACCCCTCCGTCCTGGGTGCAGACGGGTGAAGCACAGCCCCTCTCTGAGCTCCCTGCAGACCCAACTCCTGACCACATGGCCTCTGACCCACCCCAGTCAGCTGATGAACATTTATTAAGCTCCTATTGTGTGCTAGGGACTGGAGGTAATAAGAAAAGTAAGAGGCAATCTCTGCTCTCTGGGAGCTTACCTGTGTGTGTGTGTGTGTGTGTGTGTGTGTGTGTGTGTGTGTATGTGTGAGTGTGTATATGAGTGTGTGTGTGCATGTGTGAGTGTATGTGTGTGAGTGTGTGTGTGTATGAGTATGTGTGAGTGTGTGTGAGTGTGTATGGGTATTGTGAGTGTGAGTGTGTATATGTGTGAGTGTGTGTATGAGTATGGGTGAGTGTGTATGTGTGTATGAGTATGTGTGAGTGTGCATGTGTGAGTGTGTGTGTATGGGTATTGTGAGTGTGAGTGTGTGTATATGTGTGAGTGTGTGCATGAGCATGGGTGAGTGTGTATGTGTGTATGAGTATATGTGAGTGTGTGCATGTGTATGAGTGTGTGTGAATGTGTGTGAATGTGTATGGGTATTGTGAGTGTGTGTGTATATGTGTGAATGTGAATGTGTGTATGAGTATGTGTGTGTATGTGTGTATGAGTATGTGTGAGTGTGTGTATTGTGAATGTGAATGTATGTATATGTATATGTGTGAGTGTGAGTGTGTGTATGAGTATGTGTGAGTGTGTATGAGTATTGTGAGTGTGCATGAGTGTAAGTGTGTATGTGTGTGTATGAGTGTGTGTGTGTGTGAGTGTGTGTGTATGTGTGTGTGTGTGTACACAGCAGGCAAACAAGCCATATACAAGGTAAATTGGAGGTAGTCAACAGAAAGAAGAGAGAAGACATTCGAATTGAGGGGAATCAAGGAAGGCTCCTTTGAGAAGGTGGGGTTTTGGCTGGGACTGGAAGGAAAAGCGGGGGCCAGAGATGAGGAGGGACAGTATTCTGGGCGTGGAGGGACAGTGGGTGAGAATGCGTGGACCTGGGAGATGGAGGGCCGGGGTGAAGAGAAGCCGTGGATCTTGAGGGAAGAGGAGCAAGGAGGACTATGGGGTGAGAAGCCTGGACAGGCTGGGAGGGGGCAGCTCCTAAAGGGCCTTGAACATCAGAGTGAAGACTTTCTGTTTAATCCTGGAGGTGATCAGAGCCCCTGGGTTTGCTGAATGGGAGAGTGGCTGGTCACTGGAGCTTGAGGAAGATCCCTTGGAGAGCGGAGTCCTGGCTGAAGAGACTGAGGCAGGCAGGGGTGAGGTGCCGAGGGCTGCACGGGGATACGGGTTCAGAGGAGAGACATTGCAGAGGGAGAGCGGATGGCTCTTGGCAGGATGACGCAGGTAAGAGAATGTGAGCCTGGACTCCTGGGAGGACAGAAGAGGGGAGGGTTTCTTTGGGAAAAGAGGAGTTGAATTTCCGATGGAGAGGCCCCCAGGCGTTCGGAGATGGGAGGCTGGAGGTCAGCCTGGGAGGTGAGGGCTGGACATTTGGGTCTGAGAATGATTAGCATAGAAATGGTCATTGAAACCAGAGGAGCTGAAGGGATCGCCCAACAACTTGGTGCAGCTGGAGAAGACCAGCCCGTCCCAGGCAGTGCTCTGTCACCCTGATGGACAGTGCAGTGACGGCCGGACAGTGCTGTTCCATCCACCAATGGTTTTTGATAGCCTTGGAAGGGCCCTGCTCTTTTAAAGAAAGTGCTTCCATCCCCACCCATGGGTGCCTGGCTTAGAAACGTGCTGAAGTGGGCTTACACTTGCCAGGTACATGCCAACAGCCAGGCTGGCAGTGAGAGGCATGGGAGGTGGAAGGTGGGCCCGTGACACGCCCTGGGTGATACACCAAGCAGAGGATAGCCTCCAGGTGATCTTAGGGCTGCCCCCACTGTCCGGGAGGGCCGAGGGCTTTTCCCATGTTCGGAGATTTCTGACTGCAGCAGCCTCACTTCATCCACACCGAATCCCACTGAATGAACTAGTACTTTTCTGATTCTCATCCCCTGCTTTTCCAGACACCTGGAACCTTCTGTCCTTCCTCGGAGAGCAGGATGTAAAAGGCACATGCAGCCCCTTCAGCATTCTTCACATGAGCTCATTGCCAGGGCTTGTTCTGTTCCGTAATCTTTTGAATGGTTTGGGTCAGTGGGGATGGAGTGGAGGTGGAGGTGGGGGAGCAAAGGGTGGGGAAGAGAGGAGAGGAGGGGGAAAGAGAGGAGAGGAGGAGGAGGGAAACCAGGCAGGGTTTGGTTTTTCTTCCTCATTGATGTGTGTGCATGCGTGTGCACATGTGTGTACGTGTACGTGTGTGTGCATGTACATGCATGTATGCACATGCTAGTGCACCTGCACTGGCTGCCATTGCTCTGTGACTGCCTTTCCAGTGGCAGCTCTGATGGTTTTCCTCATGGCCACAATAGCCATTCTTTGCCGATGTTCACCATCCTCTTGCTGCCCTTGCCCTGGAACAAGTCGGCCTTCTTGTCAAACATGGCCTGCCTTCTCTGCTGTGGCTATTTGGGAAATTACAGGCCAGAAGGCATTTTTAGCCAGGGTCCAGTACAGGGATAAATGACAAGTGCTGTCACTGAGCTGGTGGAGGGGCGTGTTGGTCCAGGCTCAGAATCACAAGTCCAGAGCTGAGTGGGTTCTCAATGGCCATCTGGCCCAAATCCTACTCCAAAGGAACACCCATTAGGACCTGCCCCGTCAGTGGTCATCTCCCCTGTGCTTGCCATCGTGTGCTAGGCCCCTGTGCTTCTGGGCAGCTCTCCCTTATTCCCCCATTGCTTCTTTGCAGGCCCAGGCTGCTTTAGCCAACCTTTCCTCATGAACCAAAGTTGCATCACCTACCTCCTTCAAAGTTTCCACTGTCCTTGTCCCTCACAGCAGCAGTAATGATGCAAAGTCACACAATACAAAGTGGCCTGGAGCCAGAGGGAGGAGAAGTTCTAGATCAGAATCCCAGCTGTGCCTGATGGGGCGATCATGAGCGGCCTCTATGTGGAATCTAGGGTACCCCTAGCTCCGGCACATTGGCCCCTCAGAAGGACTGGGCTGTGTATAAGGTACTTTGCAGCTCCACAGACTCTCAAAGCCATAGCTCCCAAGCTCCTGCCAACGTACTTACTTTTACTGGGTGACCAGAAGACCCCGTAAGTTCAAAACAAAGGTACTGAATGAATGAACTAGTTAGAACAATATTAATGCCCTCTCCAACCTGGCAGTCCTCTCCCATGAATATACACCATCAATGAGAAGAGTGAACATCACCAGGGGGTGCATGTGGAGAGACACGTGAAGGGTAGCATGTGGCCAGGGTACCCAGAGGAGCCACCCAGTGGGTTCAACATGGAGGAGGTTAGATGACATGGCCCTGGAGTTCATGGCAGCTCAACATCTCTGATCCTATATGGAGCTAAGGTGTCTGGAACATGGAAGCCATTGCCTCTGAAGGACAATGGAGAAAGGGTGGTACTTTTCTGACCAGACCTGCTCCTTACTGGTCTGCCAGGACCTGCAGCCTCTGTTTCCAGACCACTACTAGGCTGGGCACAGATTTGCTGAATTTTCTCTGTGTCCCTTGGGGTCCTCAGCTGAGGTGCTGCCTGTTCTTCATTAGAGGGGTGGGGCTCTGCTGCCTTTTTGAGCTTAGAGCCCAGAAACTTGGACTTCAGCTCTTGTCTTCTGAAATCTGGCCCTTCCAATGCCTGGTGCTCAGACTTGGAAGTAACGTCTATGAGCAGAACAATCACTTCAACCCCAGGTAGGCTCTCCCTCACCCTCCGAGAAGAGACAGCTTCACCTCCCACCCCAAGGACCCAGCAGGCCCTGGACGTCTAGCCGTAGACTTAGGTAAAGAGCATATAGACTAGCTCCCTCATTTGGCAAAGAAGGCAACTGAGTCTCAGAGAATTCAGTGACCAGGATCCAATCCCATCAGTGAGCTACGATGATGGAGTGGGACTTGAGCCTGGGTCTTCTGGTCAGTGCCCTTCTCACTGTATCCCAAGGCCTCAATGACCAGTTGGTCATCTTGCTCGTTGAGGGCTCTTTGGGGCAGCCTCAGGTGGTCTTGGCAGCTCCTCTCTCCCTCAGCCATCTATCTGCTGTCCATCATCCCAGAAGCTTCCCCTCTGGGCCTTTCATACCATGCTTGGAGAAAAGAGACTCATGTGCCATAGAGGGCAGGGGTCCTGAACCTGGGCTCTGGCAGCTTGATGCTGCTATTATCATTGTATATTTTGGTAACTGCATCTATAAGTGATTGCTTTCTTCCGGAATCCTGTGTGCTTAATTTCATGCATTGACAAACCTGATTCTGGGAGGGTGTTCAGGGACTTCTCCATGCTCACTACCCAAGGGACCCAGGCCACACTGAAGAGGTCAAGAACCTCCAAACCTGGAGGAAGGGCATGGCTCCAGTTGGGTAGGGCAGACCTGGAGGAAGGGCGTGGCCTCTGGGGGGAAGGACTCTGCACTGGCAGTCAGGAGACTCCCGGATCTATCAATAGTTAGCCATGTGGCCTTGGCCAAGTCACATTTCCTCCTTCCTCTGTCAAGTAAGGAAGTTGATCCAAATGATTTCCCAGGTTCCTCCTGTCTTAAAAGTTCACAATCCAAGGCTTCCAGGCCCCTTCAAGTTCTAACATTCACTTGCTCTGGTGCTAGAGCTGAGCAGAGAGGCTCCAGAGGGGCGTTAGAAGCTTGGCATTGTCCCCGTTTGTTGTGTGAGGGGGAGCAAGTCACTTAAGGGTAATATCAAAGCCTAGTGTCTCTATAGCCATTAACATTTGACCACCCTCGGAAGCAGAGTGTACATCTGGGGAAACTGAGGCAGGCAGCGGCTAAGGGGCTGGGAAGCTCCAGGGGCAAGATTAGATTCCGGTCTTCTCCCAGTTGTGCTGGTGCAGAGGCTACTGGGAAGAGTGTTGTGGGGCAGCGTGATCAAAGCCTCATGAGCTGGACACCTTTGGCGAAGGTGTTCCATGTGTTTGGGCCCCCAGTCCCCTCTGCTGTCAAACGAGGGGTTGGCTCCTTGTCTTCACTTGTCAGCTAAGGAAGCTGCGTTAGGTGATCTCTCCCATTCCCGTTCTCTCCCTCTGCTTCTGTGACGCCAGCATGCTGAGACTCTGGCCTCATAGGTGCCCGTGGTGAAGGAGAGAGAGGTCATGGAACACCGACAATGCCAGCATTCTCTAGATCTTTCTCTTTTCAGGTTTTATTGACAACTTTTCTACTCTGTGTCCATTTGCAAATTTTTCTCTCCATTTCCCTGCACCAAGAGGCATCCTTTGTAACCAAGGAGGAAAGGAGAGACTAAAAAGTGGCTTAGGTAAACTCGCTGACCTCCTCTGGAGCTGACGGTGCATTCCGTGTTCCTTACCCATAGGGCCCACCTCTTTTTCTGTATTTTTCAGAAGATTTTCTCCTGGGATAGGAAAGCAGGGTAATGAGATGAGTTGAGGAATCCAGAAACAGAATGGGCTGCTTCAGGAGGGAGAGGAGCCCTCATTGGAGGCAACTCCATGACTCGGTGGCTAGAGCACCGGACCTGGAAGCAGGGAGGGTCACTGAACAGGGCAGCTGGTGCCAGTTGTTGCATCTTCCAAGGAAACTTGAATAATCTTAATGTATCGACAAGAGACACCTTGTTGTAAAAGTACCAGGAAAGTGGTATCTTGTTGTGTGGCATCCATCCTTGGTAAACAATGGGCCCAGCGGAACCATGGCCCCGCCAGCTCTTGAAGTGAGTTGTGAGATGATAAAGGTGTGGTCCGTGGGGGAGGACCGTTGTCCAAAGTCTGCTCGGCCCCTCCCCCTGCCATCACCAAAAGGCCCTGGACAGGCGTACAGAGGACTCTCACGTGAAGCCTGTATAGATGGGAGAGTAGATGGTAGGTCAATAGTCATTCATATTTTCTCCAAGATCTTATTGATTTTGGAAGCATTAAATTCTATGATTTTTTCCACAAGGTTTTGATGTCTCCCTCTCCTTTAGATGCCTTATACATCAGTCCCTGGATTCCTTCACCAGTTTATAGCCTCCAGCAGGAATTCCCCTCTCTGTCCTGGCCCTTGTCTGTCAGCTTTTCCCGTCTTTGTATTTTTAGGGACATTTCTACTTCCTCTGTAATCACCTGAGGGACTGTAATGTTGGGACCCAAGTATGGTGGGTTCACTATCCTTGATGGAGAAAGCAGATTGTCACAAAAATTTCTGCAGATCTTTTCCCTTTTTCTTCTGTTTGGTCCTTGGATGCCCTTGGGGTGACCATGCTTACCTGAGTACCTTTCCAGGTTCACTTGCTGGTTCTGCCCTCCGCTGCTTCTCTGTTTTATGAGATGATTCTGCCCATAACTGTCCGTCATCCTTCTTAGTCAGATTTCACGTAGAGGTTTATATTTGAGCCCAGAGTTGCCTTCGGAAGGCACCTCTCTTGATCTGACAGGTACACCAAATGTCTGCTCCATGAGGCTTCTTTTGATCTCCCTGCAGTAATTAATTTATGTACCTAATTTATACTGGCTTAACTTTGGAATGAAATCTGGAGAGTTGGTGTCAGCTGTCACTTTTATTATCCATTTCTCTCAGAGGACCGAAGGCATCGGCTGGCGAGAGGAAGGGAGGATGAGCCAGCAACCAGCCAGTCATCGCTCCTCCAGCCTCAGGTGCCTCACCTGTAGGAGGGCTGGGCGAGGTCTACTAGGGACCCTGGGCTCAGAGAGGCCAGAGGCTTTCAGAGGTTCTTGGGTACCTGGATGAGCCAAGCTGGACTTCAGCAGGAGGGCTCCTCAGACCCCTCTCCTGACCCCAAATCCCCCATCCCCCAAATACAAGGAATATTTCCTGATGCCTCCTCCCTGGAAACCCCCACACTTTTGGGAGTAGTTTGTCAGAGGCCCCTACTGTGAAGAGTCTTTCTTCATCTGTATCCTCCCTTGGTCCCTCCTTCAGGGAAAAGTGTTCTATAGTAAAGTGGGGAACCTGCAACCTTGAGGCCACATGTGGCTCTCTAGGTCCTCAAGTGCTGCCCTTTGACTGACTCTAAACTTCACAGAACAAATCCTTTTATTAAGGGGGGATTTGTTCTGTGAAGTTTGGATTCAGTCAAAGGGCCACACTTGAGGACCTAGAGGGCCACATGTGGTCTTGAGGCTGCAGGTCTCCCACCCCTGACCTAAGGGTTCATTAGGAACCAGTCCTACCAGGAGGCCAATTGGGCAGGGCAGGACAGGGACCATCCATAGGGCTGTAGTACAACTTCTCCAAAGGAGCTGGCATTTAGCATCCCAGACCAAGTGTGCAGGCTGCCAGAGTGTAAGGGGAAGAGTCCTAGATCAGCGTGCTGATCCTGCCCCTGGCTTGGTGATCTGCAGCACAGGTCCTTCTCCTTCTGGACCTCAGGCCCCTCCTCAGTAAAGGGCTTGTTGCTGTCCTGAAGCTCTAGGTGCTATGGCTTAGGAAGCAGTCAGATGTGAGCTACGTGTTAGCATTCCCATTTAGCAGATGGATAAACTGAGCCCTCCAGGAACTTCAATGCTTTGTATAAGGTTACACTTCTACAGACCCAGCAGTGCTTTTTCTGTCACCAGGGGTGTCCTGTGGGCAAGCTGTTTTCCTTTCAGGTCAACTATTTGCTTCCATCATGGATGTCAGAAAGATATTGTGCTTTAGGGTTTTACTTTTATTTTAACATCAAAAGATGATGGGATGGGGTAGTAGAACCTCAAAGCTGGAAGGAGTCCCTGAGGTCATCTCTTCCAGTTCATATTGGAGTGAGGATCTTCTCTGGAGCCTCCTGAGACATGGATCTAGCCATGGGAAAGGGGAGCCCACTTCCAGCCGGGGCAGCCGAGCTACTGGGGGATGGTTCTCAGTGTTCCCAAGTGTCTACTTGCGTTATTCTCCAAACATATTTGTTGGTTTGTCTCCAAAGACATTTAAAGAGAATTTCATAGATCGAATCCAGTTAGTCTTTGAGTTAACATAAAAGAGAAGTTGCTTCCCTATTTGTAAAAAATTGACTCGGTGTATAGAGCTGAATATTTTGGGGGCAGAGTAGAGATTAAGATTGGGATCCAACCTTACTGACCCTGGCCATCAGAGATGGAAGTTGTTCTTATTGGCAGAAATTCATTTTCAGGTGGCTCCAAGCAAAACTTGAAAGGGACAGACATTTCTTGAGTCTGCTGAATGAAGTCCAGATGCTATTGGTGAGCGGCTCGGTGCTGAGGGGGCCAGAGGGGTTTGGATTCTGAGGGAACAGGACTGGCACATGGCAAGTGTTTGATGCATGCTTACTGCTGAAGTGTGACCAGAGAACGGCTCACCAGAGGGGGCGCTTCACAAGACTTTCCTCATAAGTCTTCTGCTCAAAAGAAGGACATATTTATGTACCTGAGGCTATTTTCATCTGGTTCAAAAACAAAAACCTCTAAGAGAAAGAGTCGTGAATACAGGCAGTCATTTAATTTGGCAAAAATTCACTGTGTTTGGAAATGTTCCTTAATTTGTGCTTTTCTCAATGTCCGCCTTCAGGGCGAGGCATTTTAATAAAGGCAATGACCGGGCTGATTGTGGAGATGAGCAGTAAGGAGCGGAGATTGTGCTGACCCACATTTGCACCTGTCGATGTTCATCGTGCTATGCTGGGAGAGGGAAGGGAGAGAGAGAGCCTCCCCTCCCGACAACATCCATCCACCCATGGGCTGCCGCTGGGCTCTTGGCAGAGGCTGGACTCTCTGGGATGGTTTGTTGGGAGTCAGCTTGGTCTCGCTGGGGCGTTGGCTCACATGCCTCATCAAGGACTGCTGAGTCCTTGGCTAAATATACCCAAGGCATATACCCTGGCCGTTGCACAGGTTTTGGTCATTCAAGGCAGGGTAAGTCTGTCATAATCCAGAAACATTTCTTCAGCTCCTACTGGCAAAAAGAAAGACCCTCCCCGCCATATACACCAAAATTATGTCATAGAATTTTTTTTGTAGCAGCAAAAACTTGGAAACAATAGGTACCTATTTCTTGGGGAATGGCTAAATAGTTGGGGTCCATGATTGTAATGGGCTATAAAGAATCCAGAGAAGTATGGAAAACCCATGAATGGCCACAAAGTGAAGCCAGCAAAGCCAATGTCACTGATGGAAAGAGCAACAACGATGGAATGTTCCAAAGCTACAGTGACCGAGCTTGGATCCAAAGAAACAGATATGGGAAGAAACCTCCCTCCCCTTTGTGCAGGGGTGGAGCCCTACAGGTGTGGAACATGGCATACAATGAGAGATTTCTGTTGTGTGTTGGGTGGCTTTGTTGAACTGCCCCCCCTTTATTTTCAGTGAGGGAAGTCTCTCTGGGAGGGATATTGGGTGATGTCAGTGACATAGAAACAAAGGACCAGTAAAGTTCTTTATTTCAAGCTGCTCCTTGAGGTGGGTATTACAGAACTCACCCAATTTTCCAATCAGGGAATGGGAGGTTCTGAGCGGCTGACTTGCCCACTGTCATGTAGCCAAGAAGCATCATGGGGGATTTGGCAGCATCCTGTCCACTAGCCCTAAATGCCACCTCCCTGATAATGATGGGTAAAGGTAGCTGGTAAGGACGCTGGCACCAGGAAAACCTGGGTCTCGATTCCAGATCTGCCACTTATGGGAGCTAGACGCCTACAGGCCAATCACTTTTCCTCCCTGTCAGCATCAGTCATCCCATCCACAAAATGGAAATCACGCTTGCATTAGGGTTGTTATCAGAAAAGTGACTTAGAATGGGCCATTGGCATGTGCTCTCCCAACCTTCTGTGGCTTCCATGCTGATTCTCTCCCTGTCTCATCTCTCTGGCTCCTCAGAAATAGTGCCAGATGACTGGGTCCCTTCCTTCATCTTGGCATCACGTCAATCTCATTTGTTCATTGACTGCACAGACACGTGCTGAGCCCCCACTTTGTACAGGTCACTCCTGTGGACGCATAGAAGATACCATGAGGCCTCAGGTAAATTTCAAAATCGTCACAGACCACAGATCAAGTCATTCTTAAGGGTACCTAGCACCAGAGATCATGAATGGGAAGGGGCGTCAGAAGGCATCCAAGCCAGTGTGCATTTTACTGATGAGCACGGGGGGCCTGCAGTCGCTCAGCTGGTTTCAGAGATGGGATCTGAACCCAGGCCTCTCTTCTGCCAAAGCCAGCACTCTGCCCGCTACAACAGGCTGCCTCTCCAAGACAAACAAAAACGAAATCTGAATGAGAATCAAATGATGGGGTCTCACTCATGGCTGGCCACAGCTTGTCCCCGATTACACTCACTTTGAGGCCATTGTCCTCACCCCAGGTACACCCTTTTCCCCTGTACATGCCAGTGAGATCTCAGGGCTGTCTGCTAAGGCCTGGCCACTTCAGGCCCTCAATGTGAGAGTGGTCTGTGGGCTCCAGTCATCACTTGATCTCAGTGTGCAAAGCGGCGGTGCCCTGGCCCTGACCTCTCACCACGTTTCTGGGCCCTGAAGATCTCAATGTTCCCTCAAGCTCTCTTGCTCATGCCCTGCTCATGTTCCTCATTCTTCCTCTCAGCTTGTCTTCATCTGCACCATTTGTTCATTTTTCATTCTCCTTTGCTCGCTTTAGGACCCTCCCCACCTCCCCCTGCCCCAGACCAATGCTGAGACTCTGATGCCCACACTCTTCCACATGCATCTCACTCTGGGCACTGTGTCACAAACACCCAGGGTTATTTCCAGCAGGACCTTCTCCCATCAATACTAGCATGAGAACACACCAGCATCTTCCTATATTCCAAGTGGAGGGGATGGAGGTGGAGGGAGAGGAGCAGGCATTTTCCTAGGATCCAGGCTCTCCCACAATCTGTGGTCCTATGTTGTCACCAGGAGAATGCTAACGGCGAAGAGGTGGACTTTGGTGGCAATCAAGGATGATCACTGGAAAAGCACCATGGTTGCCCCAATGTGAACCAGCCTGCTCTTCTGCTGATAGATTCTGGGCAAACAGGAATTGGTACCCATGCAATGGTTTGCTTGTCCTTCCCAAAAAGCACCTCCCAAAATGTTCAGTAGACTTTGGGCAATCCCTCTGTGTCCTGGGGCTTCAGTTTCCTCATCTCTAAAATGAAGTGACTGGGCTAGGCAACCTCTGGATCTAAGATCGTCTGTGTTTTTAAAAACTGCCCTGAATTACCCATTATCCATCCAAAGCACCCATCTGAGATATCTATACTGAAGGACTAACTCAACAGGCTTTTTGTTCAGATGTCTGACCTAATTAACCAGTTAATTAACAAGCATTTATTCTGAGCCCACTAAGTGCCGGGAACTATTTTGAGTTCTGGGGATACAAAGATAAAGCAAAATAATTCTCTGCCCTCAAGGAGCTTAGATCCTAAGGGGGGAGATCATATGTAAGTAACTAGTTATATACATGATACCTACACAGTAGACTTCACAGGGGAGCATGAGAAGTTGGGGAGACCAAGAAAGATTGATAGCAGAGGTGACCTGAGTCTTGAAGCTGGACATTCTTAGAGGTGGAGATGAGGGAAGCAGTCCATGTATGGGGGACATATAGAGAGAAGATAATGATAACAGCTAGTAATGAATGATGGTGTCTAGTAGGCCCTCATCAGAGTCAGGCACACATTCACACTTTACATAACTGAGAAAAAGGGAGGGAGGGAGGGAAGATGGAGGGAGAGAGAGAGAGAGAGAGAGAGAGAGAGAGAGAGAGAGAGAGAGAGAGGGAGAGGGAGCCCACCAAGGGTTGGAAGGTTTTTCTACCACATCTATCTCATCTTTTAATTGAATGCACCATTATCTTCCTTCCTAACAAAACCAGTAGATGATAAGTTAGACAAAGAAATTAACTTCTTTTCCATTTCCACTTTGTTCCACAAGGAGAGGTTACCCACACAGCTTTAATCTTTCCCTAAAGGGCCACTGAAGTCTGCACCAGGCACTTTTTCATTTTTGATTCCAGATATTCAGTCTGAGGGGCACTTGTCCAATCAGGCCACATGAAACTTAATTCCATTCTCATCTCTTCTTTCAGAAAATCAAGACAACTTTTTCACAGAAGTGCCTCATTGCCAGAGTCAAGCATCCACTTGCCTGCCTTTAGTAGGGTCATGAGGCTTAGAGATAATCCCAGAGCACCAAATTCCCAGTGGCCCATCTGCCAACCACCTGGACTGGAGAGGTACAGCAAGTGCTGCCAACAGACTCAGTATTTATTTATAGGAGCGTCTTTTATTTCTGCCATGATAAAGCACACCTACCCTGCCCCAGCTGCTTCTGTACTTTCCTTATCTGCAAACGAGGGGGCTGGAGTACATGATCTCCAAGGTAACTTTCAGCTCCAAATCTCTTGATCCTCAGGGCCATTTGGAGGGCCTGCACCCCTCGCCAGGCTCTGAAGAGTGAGGGTCAGTGCATTAGATAATCAAGGGCCTCTGGGCCCCAAGGGATGCCAGACAATGACTGCAGAAAGGTTCCAACTTACCACAACTGATTACATGATGCATAAAAAGAATCCTAGACCATGGTCGTTAAGCTGGAAGAGACATTTCAGGTCATTAAGCCCCAGCCTCTTATTGAACAGATGAAATAGCTGAGTCCTGGGAGAAGCGAGGAACGATTTTCCCAAGTGTCAGAGATAGGGTTCAGACTCAGAGCCTTCTTCCACTGCAGCAAGACATGTATGACTATGTTACAGGATCCCCAATTAAAGCTTATAGATTGTGGCACCATGAAATACTCCCAGGAACTGTGAGTCTGAGGGTCTAGGCTTCCCTTGGGAGGCGGTGAGGTCCAGCAGAAGAAGCTCTGGCTCTGAGTTAGAGGATCTAGGTGCAAATCTTACCTCTGAAAACCTTGACCCCTTTGAGCATCACCTACCTTTGCCAGGCTTCACTTCCTTCCTCTACAAAATGAGGGGATTGGACCAGATAGATTCCCAGGTCCCTCTCAGCTCTAAGTGTGTGGTCCTCAGTGGCCTCAGCTTCCTCTTGGGACCCTCTAGTTCTAAAATCAGCATGGTGGCCCCTGGCAATGCAGACTGCAGCCTCTCCAGAGTTGTCTCTACAAATTTCACTCCCTTCTAGCTGGTCTCGTGCTGGGTAGAACCAACTCTCTTACGCTGATCCTGTGATGCTCCTTGCAAGCCAGCTTCTCCATTTCAGCAGGGACCTCCAAGAGGCCACAAACCACCACGAGGCCACAAGGAAGAGCCTTGAGAGAGACCCCAGAGAGTGGTGACTGTGAGCTCAAGCTTGGTCCTGTTCAACACAGCCCCTGTGCTGTTCTACTTGGTGGGGTGCCTCCCAGATGATGCATTAAAGAAGACAACCTTGGAATCAGTTCCTTCCATGACAAATGAACATCTGCTACGAAGACACTCCTTGTCAATGTCTTTTCTTCCCCCTAAGTTTCATTCCTCACATACTTTCGAATCCTTGTGAGAATCTTCTTTAAAAGTTCTTGGCCTCAGTCACCAGAGAATGCTGCCAATGGGGGCCCGCAGTGCTCATGAGGAGCAGGCATGCTCAGGTCTTGGCAGTAGGGGCTCACAACAGATGTCTTTGGTATGTCTTGACAATGCCCAGGGTTGATCTGCAGATGTGGGTCCAGAAAAACTTAGACTGTGGAAGCTGAGGCAGAAGCCATGAGAGCAAGGGGTCCATTGTCACATGCAGAAGGCACAAATGCTGCCTTTAGAATCCTAGGACCTGAGTTCAAATCCTGCCTCTGCCACTTACAGGTGAGGAAACTGAGGCTCATGGAGAACAGTAACAGTCAACAGTAACAGAGCATCTCCTAAGAGAATAGCATGCATGGATCTCAGGCTTCGGCACTCACTCCCAATCTCTATTTTGCCAATGAGGGAATTGAGACCCCAGGAAGTGAAGACTTGCTTCACATCACCCAGGTACCAAGTGGCTGAGAGGGATTCCAACTCAGGTCCTTGGGCACAAAGTGCAGTGCACTTTTAGGGTCCCCCGTGCTAACCCAGAGCTCTCTCTCAGAACCTTTCAATGGCTCCCAGCTCTCCACTGAAGGAAGCCCCAGACCTCCCCTGAGGTGGAGATGGAATCAGGCAGGATCTGACTCCTCTCTGCCTTCCGAGGCTCATCTCAAGCTCATCTCACTCATTTCCCCCTCTGTGCCTCCTTTGATGGTTTCTGTTTTTGGCATTCGATGCCTGGCAGAATATTGGAGTGGGCAGGAGCTCCAGAGATCAGCCTGTCCAACCCTTTCATTTTTCAGAAGAGGAAACCTCCACCCAGACAGAAGCAACTTGCTCGAGGTCACACAACGGAGCATGAGCAGATTCATATCTAGAACTCAGGGTTCTGGATTTCTTTTTCAGTTACTCTTCCTATTAGTGGGCAGACTCAGAGAAGAGCGAGAGAATTCAGTTCACACTTCAGTGAGGACTTTAAGCACTTATGGTGTCCTGACACTGAACCACTACTATGTGTCAGGGTCAAGAGGGAAACCATTCCTGCCCTCAAGGAGCATGGATCCTATCACTCCCTACTGGCCTCCTTTCAGGACTTGGCAGAACTGGGGACCCCAGGCACCCTGCAGCCTGTTCCAGAGTCTCCTTCATAATCTTTCTTCAGCCCAGCTGGGTCAAGGGCACAGAATCCTTCCTTGCCAGAGGAGCAGAGAAGCCCCTTATGGGACCTGCCTCTCTGGCTTCCATCTCCATCTCTCTGAGAATAACTGTTTTATCTATACTTGAAGAAACCCATTCACTTATGAGAGGTCATGGCTTTCCATTGACAAGGGGTCAAAGCCTCTTTTATGCCCTAGTTAAAGAAGAAGAGGAGGAGGAGGCTTAAGAGGAAGAGGAGGAAGAGGAAACATGCACATTCCTAGTCACCTGATGGCCAATATTCTGGCAATCAGACCCCAAGCTCCCTCTCAGAGCCCTCTCCTACAGCAAGGTGGTCCTGCTTCCCAGTCCCCTTCCAGTTACAGCATCACAGCACTTGAATGCTGAACGGCACCTCAGCTTGTGTTGGGCAGACTTGGGCTCAAATCCAGCTTCAGACATTGGCTAGCTGAGTGATCTTGGGCAGCTCATCCAGCCTCTCCAAGATTCAGGTTTTTCATGAATAAAGTAAAGGTGATAACATCAGCTGTCTTGTTTGGCTCCAGGGAAAGCGTGCCTGGAAAGTGCTCTGCAGGCTCTGGCAACACTGCTCTTTGTTGGTATTTCTT
>CM053584.1:393660876-393705165 GCA_028627135.1 Pseudochirops cupreus | reverse complement strand
CTCATCTCTAGCTTTAAGGCATTCTTCATGTTTATTGGAGGCCTCTGGTGGGGGTGCTCTGGCTGCACTCTCCTCCTCCCTCTCTCTCCCATGATCTTTCTTTTCCCCAAAGAAGAAATCAAGGGTTTGGGAGCTGTTCTTACTTTACTTCTTATGCTTATTCTTACTCATGGTTCTTCAGACCGTGATTTTTTTTAAAAATCTCTGTGGGGCTCTGCTTCCAGAAGGGAAAGCTCTGTCCCAAATCGCTGGGGTCCTCCCGGCTGCCGTAGCTCTCAGGAAGATGCTGGGGGTCCTCCTAAACACCTCCGGCAGACTGGATAATAAAGACTCCAAGATGGAGGCCCAAGACAGTGATCCAGATCCAGGCCGCTCAACGCAAGAGCACTGGCCTGAGAACAATCGTTCAGTTCCCCTGCTGTCTGCAGGCCACGGGCGGGAAGCTGCAACGTTCGCTTTTCCCCTCTGGAGGCCTTCTGGCCAGACTGTTTATCTCCCCCTTTCACAATTCCCACTTGCAGCTGCTGCTAATCCGCTCACCTGAGAGGCTCCCCCGCTCCTCCTGTCCAGCCCCGGGGCACAGCCGCAGCTTCAGGGCAGGCTGGTTTCGGTTCGCAGTGCTGATATGGTTCCTCATAGCTGAGCTGACTTTAGTGGGAAGTATCTTTGTGTGCGTTTTGGAGTTCTAGGATTGGTTTAGAGTCCTGTTTTATGGGTATTTTGGGGTGGCTATGTGAGAGCTGCGATGTGTTGCTGCTGCTACACCGCCATCTTGGCTCCGCCCCTAAATGAGGACTTTCTTATCAGTGGACTCAGCCGTGGAATCAGAATCTCAGTCAAAAGGTATAGAGAGCTTTGGCACTTCTTTTGAGTGGAATTCCAAATTCCAGAGGGTCAGTGTGGATTTGCAGCTCTACCAACAATGCCCCAACATACCTGTCTGCTCACTCCCTCTCTGATATCTTCTTGCTTATCCCTGCCTATGTTAGGACCTGGCCCCATTCTTCTTTGGGAGCCCTGCTGGTGTTCCAGGGGCAGAGCTTTTGAGAACTTCCCACCTCATCAACATCCCAGGGAGGTATTATTCTGTGCAGAAAACCTGTTGCTCTTCATTAGGACTGGGTTTACTGAATGAGGGGCTCAGTAGGTGCAGCCTCTGTTAGAAGGCCACTGTGGTCAGTGACTTCTGGGTGCCAGATGGAAGTTCATGTTCCCATTCTATTCTAGGTACTCAGTCTTTGTAGAGTCATGGGTTTAGCACTGAGAAGAGCTTTAGGGCCACCTAATCCAACCCCATCTATTTACAGATAAGGAAACTGAGTCTCAGCTAGGTTCAGTGACTTGCCTAGGGTCACCCAGTGACTAAGTGTCAGGGGCATGATTTGACTCTGGGTCTTTCTGATGCCAAATCCAGCTCTTGATCCCCCATGACATGGTGCCTCTTCTTCCTTGTGTCCCTTGTCCCCCGTCATCACTGGCACTCTGCTGAGATGGAAGGACCCAGATCTGTGGCTCTCAGCACAGAATGGTTTGATTTCTAGCTGGGGGAAGAGGACTGGGGTAGGGAGGAGAAGGAAGCCTCTGGGGTGCTGGGGAGCTCTCATTGGCTGGGTGGCCCATCTAAGATGGTTTCTGTCAAGCCTCTGAGCTCGTATAGCTTGAGCACCACAGTAATTCAAGACAGAAACAGGAACTCTTTCTTTTTGGAAATATGAAGCAAAAAATCAATCCCAGGCCTTATCTTGTCAGGTCTGATCTCATCAGTGCTGCTTTGTGCTTGGAGAACAATGATCTTTATTGTCTAGCTTGGGTGGGGGCCAGAGAGGATGGCGAGCCTTGGAGACAGGGACAAGATGGACCAGCTGAGTGAACCCCTCATCTTCCTCTTCCTTCTATTCCTCCTCCTCCTCTTCTCTCCTCTTGTCCGCACAGAAATGGTAACAGTGCAAAAGAGCTTCCCGTAGGACAGGTGCAGAAAGGTTCCCCAAGACTGTCAGCCCAAATGGGGAGCAGCTGACTCAGGCAATGGGCCTGACATAGGAACCACCACCTCCCCTTGATGGGGTGGCATGGCTGCTTTTCTGGGATATACTGGGATGTGTCTGTGTATGCATGCATACCCATGTGCATATTGTATGTGTGTATGAGCGCATGTGTGTACATGTACATGCATGTGAATGTGTGTGTGCACGCGTGTAGGGATGCGGGGCAGGCTTCCTCCTCTCTCCAAGCTGTTCGCTCTCTTGATCTGTGGACACTGGGAATGCATCTGCATAGACTCTAACGAAGTTGCTGACTCCTGCTTTGTCTAGCTTTGCTTGAGGGGATGGACAAACCAAGAGCCTGCAGCCTGCTGAGCTGAGAGATGGGGTGGGGGTGGGGGGCAGGAGGCACAAAGAATGGTCAGAGTCAGACTGGTGGAGGCGCTTTGTGCATCAGGGAAAGCAGCAACACTTTCCTGGCTGATTTTGCTACTGTTTTTTTTTTCTTTTTCCGTTAAAATACGGGAGGGAATATGGTTACATTTATCCTCTAACACTGGAAGTTAGAGAAAGTCAGAATGGTTTACAGGTGCTGAAGAAAGGTTCGCTGGGGAAGGCACAATGTGGCCCCAGGGGAGAGGGACTGGACAAGGCTGGAGCCTTGCTGGGACACCAGGCCAGAACACCAGGGCCCCCAGAGACTCTGGATGCAGCTGCCCCCCAGCATCTTCCAGGAAGACATCTCTGACTTGCTGGCTGGAGATTCTTCTAGACTTCCAGGAGAGTCTAATCTTGGAGGGGGACATTGGAGGGAGAATCTGGGCCCTTCCATCTTAGCAGAGTGCTCAAGTCCAGAGGACTCTCTGCATTTGTAGGAAGTCAAATATCTGACTCCTTGTTGGTAGAGAAGGGCCAGAGGGAAAACCTCATCCCCAGTGGTTTCTAGGAAGATAGCACTGTCAAGAGCATCCAGTTTGCTCAAACCTAGAGGAGGATTCCAAGCTCCCCCTTGCCAGATATCACGGCCAGGGGTGTCTGTTCTCATGAGAGGATGACTCAGAAGTACCTGGTGGGCGCTGGGGAAAGGTCCCAGAATCACAGTGTGGAGAACTGGAAGGTCCTTAGTGGCCAGCTCCCAGTCTGGAATGGTCGGACTGAAGATGTCCAGGGTGGGGACCCCCTCCAGTCAGCCCATTATACTGTCGGACAAGGAGGTGTTAGAAAATGTGTCTGACCTTGCACCAGGATGGGCTTCTTTGTAATTCCTGCCCCCGCCTCCACCCTCCTTCACGCCTTTTATCTCCTGGGGCCATGTAAAATAAGTCATCCACCCACATGAGCGCCCTTCAAGGAGCCCTGAGCTCATCCATCGTGCTCTCCTCTCCGTGATTTTCTCTCCATGTTAAGCATCCTTGATGCCCCCCACTGACCCTCACGTGACACAGCCCCTCTGGCCATTGGCCTCTGGACAGTTTCCATCTGGTTAATGTCCATCCTAAATAATGGTCCCCAATGCAGTCTGACCTCCTGCAAGGCCTGGAATGAATGGTCCCGAAAACTGCCATTGGTGTGAATGGCAGAATGGCTATAGCCTTCTTACCTCCATGACTCTGACAGATCCCAGAGCTGGACTAGACCCTGTAGAGTGACTGACCATGTCTGTGTGCAAGCGAGAAAGGCCCTGGGCACTAGCCAGGCTAGGCTACTTGGGCCAGATCTGGCCTCTTCATCCTCAAGTTGGACGATGGGAAGTCAGTTCTCAGCCACGTCCTTCCAAGGTGACTTTGAGAACAGCCAGGAAATCCAGCCTCAACCCCGGTCCCTGTGCTGTCTGGCCCCTCTCTGGGGGCCCATTCATTCCTGGATGCAGGGAGGGCCCCGGGGAAGGTGCCTACCAAGGTCACACAGACTCCAGAGGCCATGTTCTTCCAAGCTCTCCTTCCTTTTTTCTCTTTGTTTTTCCTAAATGAAACCCAAAGATGGGGCTTGGCAACATCCGTGTGATTGTAAATAGACCATCTGCTCCCACCAGGCCACAGACAAGCGATTTCACTGAAATGCAGCCGAATTTTCCCTTGAAGCTCCAGCTGACTGTGGATGAGAAGCGGAGGCACCCTTCGTTCCCTGGGCCTTGTGGGCTAAGAAGGGTGTGGTCTGCGGCTTGTACCACGTCCTTGGTGCTGAGCTGGACCCGGAGAAAAAGCATCAAGGACAATACCAGAGAAGGGAGCGGGGCTTGAGCTGTCCCTGGGAACCCCAATCCTCCCGCATCCCTGCAGGGCTCTGGCATTTTTTGAATAAAGCTGCCGCGATTTGTGATGGATTTCTCCAGGGCTCCACCTCATGGCTGGGTGGGAAGAGGAGCCCGCCTCCAGCTGCAGGCTGGGAGTGTGCTGTCCTCATGTGCAGCCACCATCCATCACTGAATTAGCCCCTTCCCTCGCCCAGTGCATCACAGCCATATTCCCAGGTCTGGGAGAAGTGAAAAAGGGAGGTAGCAGGTTGGGTTCCAACCATCCCTCGGCTCCCCAGCAGCCCCAGGAGGAGGAGGGACCAGCTCCCCAGGGACCAGACTTTGAATGGGTGTGATGGGATTCTCTGGTTGGCTTCTACGAAGAAGCCTTGGAGGGGCCCCAGGAGAGAAGCACTGTGTCTGGCTCTGTGGGACCTAGAACAGGAGTCCAGAAGCCAAAAGATGTTTTCTTGTAATAGGGAAACTGAGGCATGAGCTTCAGGGACGTGAACAAGCTTCCACAAGGTCCCCAGTCAGTGGAAAAGGCAGGATTTGAATGCTGTTCCTCTGACCCAAAGTGGGGGCTCATTCCACTATGGCCTCTGATGCTTACCCATCTGTGACAAACAGTGGTCATTCCACGTGGTTTATTTTGCAGCAAGTCTGACTCATGTTCAGTGTGCTCTGGGTCTGGGCCATGGCAAAGTCTTTCTCCCCAGCCTCTCCCACAGCAGAGAGAATGTGAGCTCCTGGAGGGCAGCGAGTTCTCATTTTTCTCTTTGTCACCCTAGCATGGTTCTAGGTTTTCTTGTGTTTCTCAGGCCACACTTCCTTCTGAATCTTCCAGGGATCCGGGAAAGGCAAACTCATGCCCTCAGCCTCGAGGCCAGATCTGGAAGGGCCTAGATGCCTCAGGCTCCTGCCCTCCTTGTGGCCTCTCTTCATTAGGCTGTCTTCTTCCAGGTAACCTCACCCCCTAGCCTACTCCGCTCCCCAAACTCTACCCAGACTGGCCATTTCCCTGGCCCTTTTTCCATATTGGAAGATCTGACATGTGGGACAGAATTACAGGGAGGCAGCTTTGGGCTCAAGAGAGACCAGAGGGAGGCAGGGCAGAATGAACAGAACACGGTCCTGGCATTGCAGGGTCAGGTAGGGATTCAGCTTCCACCTCAGGCGTTACCACCAGCCTCAGTTTCCTCGCTTGCCTCTGGTAGCCCTTCCAGCTCTAGGTCTTTGCTTCAAAGATCCTAAGACAGATTTCCTATACCCAGGAGTTGTCCAGCATTGGACTAGCCTGCTCCATAGGTGGTGAGTTCCTTGTCACTGGCAATGTTCAAGCAAAGGCTACATGACCCCCGCCAGGGATTTTGTAGAAGAGGTTCCTGCCAATTTGAAATAAAATTTACATTTATAAACACAAGTTTAAAGGCACTGGGGAATTGTTTTTGCTTAAATCTCCCAGAACACGTGAACCATGATGGCGTGTAGAGGTGGTGGGTCTGGGGATAGGGTGTGTATGCATGCCCTCCCCCAATAAGGAGAACTTCTCCAGGGTCTCTGACCCCTCCTGCATGGCACCCTGGAGCCCCCTTGGCTTCACACATTTGGGGGTTGGCCCAGCTCTTCTCCTGCACAGAGCTCAACTGGCTTCCTTTCCTTCCACACCAAGTAGAGCAGACTCCCTTCTCCTCAGCTGTCACTCATTCCTTTGGGGCCATCGAGGAGGCAACCCTGGAAGGGACTCTGAGTACGCCAGCTCATTCCCCATGGGGCTCAGGGGCTCTGTCCTGTGCCCACATCCCACTCATTCCTCTCTTCCTGACTCCTGAGGGTGACACATCCCAGCCTGCTCTACACTCAGGTCGCAAATCTCGCTTCCCTGAGTCACACTTAAGGAAAGTCTGTTCCCCAGCCCTCCTACGTTGCCTGGGCAAAAACACGCATTTACTTAGAAAATGAAAATCATTAATACTCTTTTGTGCTCAGTAGGAAAACCCCACATCCAGTGTGTTGAGCAGATTGTGACTTCCTCCAGAATGTGAAATCAGATAATAATGGGCCTAATCGCTCCATTTGCCTAATTTAATTACTGAGCTCCTTTCCTGTAACCCTCTTTCCAAGGCCCAGGTTGGTATGGCCCGTGGGGGGCTGGGCTGCCCCTCCTTATGAGCTTCATGTCCTCATGGTGTTCCTGGAAGCCTCACCCTGCCGCCTCATGACTGGAGGTGTGTAGCTGCATGTCCACACTGCGATTCCAAACTTCCCAGGGAAGCTGCTTCCTAGGGGCTTGTAGCTTTCTCTTTTGGCCACAAGGCCCATGAACTCTGCTCCTCACCACCTTTCCTCAGAGCCCTGGTTTGCAGAATGGGAAGAGCGTAGCTTTCTCAGGGGAATACTTAGCTTCCTAAATACTTCGAGGAGGGTTGTGCCCTGAATAATCAGCCACGTTGACAAGAGTAGGGTTAGGGTTAGACATAGGATGCTGTCACTGCCATCCATTGATGGAAGGTCCATCCCTCCATCCACAGGCTCTCCACCCATGAAATCTAGTGGAGCCCTGGTTTTATTGAGTTCCTGCCCCTGCTCTGATCCTTATTGGTGAGGGGACCGTGGACAGCTCCTTAAACATTAGCTTCCTCATGTGTAAAAGGAGCAAGGGGAGATTATGAATGGAGTCTGCTTGGGTTTGGGTCATGCATCCAAGGAAGCTTCCCATGTTATTTTTACCAAAAGATGGACAGATGTGGGCTACATTGTAATGCAGTTGGATGGTCTGATTTAGAACTGGTGGAACGACTGTGATGGATCCCTGTTAGCTTAGCAGGTGGCCCTATGGGTCTGTTCATAGCTCTTTGCTGTTAAGCGTATTTATGATACCTTGGATAAGCATCCTGATCAAACTCTCACAGGACGCCAGACTAGGAAGGATGGTAAACACGTTGGAAGACAGAGGCAGGATCCAAGGACAAGACTATTGAGCCAAATTTAATAAGATGCCATTTATGAGGGGCAAATGTAAGGTCACATGTGGGTCTAAGGAATTAACGTTACAAGAACATGATGGAGATCTAGTTAGACAACAGTTTTTCTACAAAGGATCTGCAGGTTCTTGTTGGTCACAGACACAAAATGAATAAGCAGTGTGAGTTGTGAGCTGAAAAAAAGGTGAATGTACAGTGATCTTGAGCTGAATTAAGAGGGACAGTCTCACAGGACATGGGTCCTTATGGAGGCTGCCCTGGTCAGATGATAGTTGGAGCATTGTGTTCAGTCCTAGGTAACACAAGTCTTGCAGGGTCACTTCCAGAAGCATGCTTGTAACTTGCAAAGGATTGTAGAAACAGGAGTGGCACTGTTGGCCCTTAGTCATTGGCTATAGAATATCCATCCATGAGAATGCAAGGATGTGATCATGGGCCAAAGGTTGCTCATGATGGCACCCACATCAGAGGGTGGTTGTCTTAGAGGAGAGGTGGCTGATGCTGCTGTGATTGTTACTGGCGAGTGTACTCACCCCCATGAACTCATGATCCATTGACTGATCTGTGGAAGTATTGATCTCATTGTTCAGTCTCGGCTTCATCCAGTCCAATAAACCTAGGGCTTGAAGAGAATTTAGAGGACCTGTCCTCTGAATTTCAAGTTGAAGAAAGTGAATTGCCCAGAAAAGTAACACATCACAGGTCCCAGCTTTTTCCTGTGACCGGGGCTGGGGTGAGAACTCTGGTAGGAGACATCTCACTCTTCCATCAGAGGTATCTTGGGGTAAACTTCTGGAGACACCAGACCTTCTTTGTAGCTCCTCTTGGAAGAGGTCATGGAGGTGGTGTCTTCCTAGCAATGCTAGAGAAAAGTTGTTCTGCTCGAACTATCTTAAAATGACTCCTTGGGGATGATCAACAGGCCTGTTAAAGCACCAGCTGTATGCCAGGTGCTGAGCTTGGTGCTGGGGATACATGGACAAAAATGAAACAATCTCTGCCCTCAAGCAGCTTATGTTCAAGTAAGGGAACTGATTGGTACACATATGATGAAATACAAAATATATATAAAGTGAACACTGGATGCCCGGGGGACCAAGCAAGGTATCTCATGGAGGAGTCTTGGGGGGCCAAGCTTGAAGGAAACTAGAGATTCTAAGGGGCAGATAGGGGGCTTTCCAACTGTGGGTGACCACCTGGGCAAAAGTTCAGGGAGGTGGAGGAACAGTGATCTGGCAGTTTTATTGGATCATAGAATACATATGTAACAAACCTGGAAAGATAGGTTGGGACCAGGTGGGGAAGGGCTTTAACTGCCTAGTAGAAGAGTGTGTATTGAATCCTAGAAAGGGTGGGGAGCCCCTGGAGACTCTTGAGTAGGGGAGGGGCAAGGTTAGACCTGGACTTTAGGGGACTCACTTTGGCAGTGTAGGGGAGAGGATTTTGGAAAGGAGAGAGACTGGAGCCAGGGAGCACAATAAGGCTGGTGCAGCAGTCCAGATGAGAGGTGGCAGGAGGGGGCTGGGGAAGTGGAGAGAAGGGAACAAATGGGGAGATGTCCAGGTGGAATCATTGACTCACCATGGGGTGGAGGTGGGGGGCTGAAGGAGAGGGAGGAGCCCAGGATGACCCCAGCTTGTGAGCCTGGGTGCTTGCAAGTATGGAGCAGTCTCTGACAATGATAGGGCCACTGGGAAGAGGAGAGGCTTTGGGGGAGAAGCTTTAAATATGACTGTACTTGAGATGCCCACAGTGTCACACAGACCCTCATGGGGGGAGGCAACTTGATCTAATTCATGACATACTTGTATTTCCCAGAAGTTGGATATTTGTGACCTATGACTAAACAATGCTTTTAAGGCTCAGCTGCTGACTCAGGTAAAGGAGAACTCACAGTGAGAAACAAAGTCTTGGTTAGTGTCCTTGGGGTGAAGTTGGTGCTGGCCCTGTCCCCAGGGAGAATGGGCTGGCTTGGGAGGGAGTGGCCCCCAGCCTGCAGTTTTCAAAGAAGGCTGCATGACCAATGTTGGGGACAGATACAGGGGAAAAGGCACAATTTGGGGCTAAGGGGCCTGATTTCACAGCTCCAATCTTTCTGTGACTGCCTATGTGACCTTGGACAAGTCATATTACCTCTGGACTGGGGGGGGGGATCTCAGTTTTCCTCATACCACACTCATGGGATCTCTTCCAGGTTGAGATCTGTAGCACCCTTGCATTTCTGGCCAGGAACTGGTGGGTCAAGGAGGCCTCTGAGGTCCTTTCCAGTCCAGAGATTGAGGGCTCCCTTGTCAGATAGCTAGACGGGACTGCCCCGGTAGAGTGCAGGCAGAGTGCACTCTGTTTGTCTCTTCTTTCTGTGCTGATTTTTGTTTGTGATGTGTGTTGAGTTCTCAGACCTTGTTGGTGGGTCTGTGTTGATTTCACAGGCAGATAGTGAATTGATGATGGTGCCGACAATGTGCATGAATGTTATTGTGGCTTTGTTAAGCTTTGTCTTCCCAGTTCAGATCAGGCCTCAGACACATCCTAGTATGTTATCCTGGGCAAGGCACTTTAACCTTTGTATGCCTTCGTTTCCCCATCTGTAAGATGGAGATAATGTCAGCACCTCCCACTTGAAGGTCATGTGACAAAGGGCTTTGCATACCGCCCAGCACACAGTGGGTGCCATGAAAATGCCAGTTATCTGTTATTTTTAGTCATGTGGACTGTGGGCTTCAGTCTACTCACTAATGCTGTGCTGGCTTCCCAAGGCCCTGTGAGCATGCTGCTCCCCTCTACACATGAGAGAATGAAGCACAGAGCCAGCCTGGAGGGGTCAGAGGCAGAATTCAAACTCAGCTTCCTCCTTACTCTCGAGCCCATGGCTGCTCTTCCTCCTGCTCCCTGGGGCTCCTGTCCCTGGGTGGGAGCAGCACAAGGTCCAGCCAAGTGAATGTGGAACCTCCATAGGCTGGGCACAGGACTGTCTTTGGTGGACTCATCACTAGGCTTCCCAATCAACTGAAAGACACCCTCTGGTCTTGTTAGCCATGGTTTGTGTTCACTCCGTGTGTGTGATGGCTCCAATGGAGGGCTATCTCTGAGGCTTTTTTTTCTCCCTGTATCCCCCACCCCAAGGGTAGAGCCCAGCACCTAGAGAATGCTTCAGGAACTTGGTGAATGGCATTAAAGAGTCCTTGGTGGTCTCTAGACCACTAAGAGGAGGCAGATGCTGAGAGAAGGACATTCACCCAAGACCAAGCAGCACAAACTCGCATTAAGTGCCAACACGAATCTGTCCATGGTCTCCATGATCTCCTCTCCCTGGTCACCTCGAGGCAATGTCCTCAGGGCCCCCCCTTCCGCATCAGCCTTTAGCTGGGGGAAGTAAGGGGGTTGAACAGGTACAATGACTGACCTGTGGCTGCCCCCCCACCTGATGGATTCTTCCTCCTGGGGATGCTCAGGAGTCCTGTGGTGAGTAAATAGAGACCAGGATGAGGGAGGGGGTCCATGTGTGACCATGGAGGAGTCATTGAAACCCTTCATGTCTCAGTTAGCTCCTCTGTACAATTCAACTAGACCCCCACCCCCAACCATGTATTCAACACTTATACATTCTTTACCTACTAGACATTGTGCTAGCTTCTAAGTGGGTGTGATGGCAAGCAAAGAAGTAGTTAATACCTTGCTTCAATTCAAGTTTCTTTTAAGCCTCATCCATGATTATATCAAGTCTTTGTTAAGCAACAGAACTTGTGAACCCCACAACTTGTGAACCCCTGTTGCTGATGCAACAGGAAGAGGCAGAACAGGGAGGAGCTTGATGACCATATATAAGGGGAAGCCCAGGCTGGGAGAGAGTAGAACTGAGAGAGCACTTGTGATGGAGGATTTTGAGAAGGGAACATTTGTGGTGGTGGCCCTCTGTTTGTTTCTTCTGTCTGTGCTGATTTTTGTTTGTGATGTGTGTTGAGTTCTCAGATGTTGTTGGTGGGTCTCTTGATTTCACAGGCAGATAGTGAATTGATGATGGTGCTGGCAATGCGCATTAATGTTATTGTGGCTTTGTTAAGCTTTGTCTTCCCAGGAACAGAAACTGTGAAGGACTTGAGGTGCATTGGACACTGTGAACTCCAATATGGAACTGGACAAGCAGCTAGACAAGGAGCTGACAACTGCCTGCCTTTGAATCCAGGTGACAGTTGGGTAGATTCAGGCAGGAGCTGGGACCATGGAAGAGGAACCATGGAAGCTGAGAGCCAGCCTCAAGTCAAGATGAAAAGACCTCTTCTTGGGTACCTAATGCTGGCTGAGAAGATCATTATTTACTGTGACCTAGGGGTGGAGAACTTTGACCTTTGTATTTTGTGTCCCTTAAGGAGGTCTGCTCCTTAAGGATGATTGAGTTAGGGACTTACTGAATGATATCTTTTACTTAAAACTAGGTGACCACTTTGGTGAAAACTATGTGACCACTTAGTGATAAGTTGTTATGTCATAACATTGTGAATGCTGTACTTTGGTTTCTGTCAATGTTTTGTCTTAGTTTATTACTGAATAGAGAGTTCACTATACTGTGTAATCAGAACCTTGAAGCTTTTCATAGCAGCAGTCCTCTGGAAAGCTGCTCATGCTTGGCTTTACAGTGGGGCACCAAGAAAAGTATGAAATAATTCCTGTCCTCAAGGAACTTACATTTCAATGGAGGAGACAATATGTAGACACACCAATCAATGAACCAACAACCATTTAAGTCCTTAGGATATTTCAGGTGCTAGTGGATAAAAATGTAAAGAATGGAACACTCCTGGCCTCCAGGAGCTTACATTCTAATGGGGGATAGACACACACCTCTATTCACTCTCTGTGCATCTTGTATATACATGTATGTAGACACATACATATATACGCATATGTGTATATAGTTTGTGTTTAGAAGACACACACAAAGAAGATGGAAGGTAATCTTAGAGGGGGAGGGAGGGAGGAAGGGGAAATGGAGGGAGGGGAGACAGAACCCTGATAACAGGGAAATCAGAGGCCTCATTTAAGAGGTGGCTCCTCATCTGTGCTTTGAAGGAAGATGGGGTCAAATGAAAGTTTCCAAAGAACAGGGGAGTCCAGATACATCTGTCAGTATGGAGAAGGCGACAATGGATGACACAGCAAGAGAGCAGCCCAGGAGGTAACTTGGACAGGGACCACCTTTTCGTCTGAGCTTGGAACAGAGGAAGAGAGAATGGGGGTAGCCCTGTCTAAGTCACTTGACTTGAAGGCACTTCCCCAGCCTGGCCCTCTTGTCCTCTATTCCCGTAGCCTCCTTACCCAGCCTGCATTCCCCCATCCTAGAGCTTCTGGATCCTTTCTGGCACCACCGACTTTTGGAATTCATCCCTTGAGGCATTAGCTGGGATGGGGGTGGGGTTCCTCTTCCAAGGCCAATTGAAGCTTGTGGATCAGAGCAGGTCTTAGGTTCCAGGGGATGGAGAATGATCAAGTGACTTGTAGACCCACAGACCCTGGGGGAATATGGAGGAGAAGAGAGATGTTATCATGGGGAGCGTTGAGCAAAAACTTGCAGGGAAAGAGGTTTAGGCGGTTTGTGTGACACAGATATTTTTAAGGCCTTGACTGGGGTGGGGGTCAGACTTAAATGATTAATTAATGACACAAATGCTGGGACTGTGGTGATTAAGGGACTATCAGACTGTCTCCCTTGATGATCTGAAAACTCAGAATGAAAGTGAATGAGAAACAGAGCCAAATACCAGGCTGAAGGGGGAAGGGGGAGGCTGTTGATTAACACGTACTAATGATGCCCCGGTGAGAACTCTGTTGTTCCCTTATCTGATATTCCAAATATCCTCGAAATGACTTGTCCTGCAAAGCTGAGCTTGGCTGTTACTGAAAATACAAAAGGGAAAAATTCAAGTCATTCCTGAAAAAATAAAAATAAAAAGACAACTCAGAAACCAAGGGAAACCCGTGAATATGAAAACAAAGCAGGTGCCTGGGTGAGGTCTAGGTCCAAGGAGAAAGGGAGTGTGTCTGTGCGGGGCAGAGAGGAAAGTGGGAGCCAGGGACATATGCATACATACACACCTGCACACACCTGCACACATATCCACACATATGTATACATGCACACCTACATGATATACACATGCACACACCTCCCTCTCACATGATCTGATAGGCCTTGAGGAGGCAAAGAGTGCCACAGGTATAAGAGTAAAGGAACAAGCGAAGCTGTCCAGTCAGAGGAATGAGCGAATTAATATTTCAAGGGGCCACCTCATTCCCTCATTAGCAAATCAATACTCTAGGCAGTGAGGTGATGCTGAGGAGTTCTGTGGGCAGGGAGATGAGGCCCCAGAAAAAGATTGGTCAGGACCCATGGGGTGGTGGGAGGATAAGGCCAGAATATTAGGGCATGAATAAGCATTTCTACTGGGCCTACTATGTGTCACTTTTCAAATTCTCTCTCATCTGATCCTCACAACAACCTGTTAGGTAGATACTGTCATCATCCTCATTTTACAGTTGAGTAAACTGAGGCAATCAGCATTGAAGTGACTTGCCCAGCGTTACATATCTGAGGTAGCATTTGAACTCAGGTCTTCCTGACTCCAACCTGGCACTCTCTCTCCTGGTGTAAACCCCAGAGTTAACGGTGAGCTTAGGGTCCCCTGAGAAGAGAGAGAACCCTCTGGTACCATCTGGAAGGGAGGAGGGAGGTCTTGAAGTGAACACCCTTGGGGAGTCCATTCCAGATACGAAGAGGGGCTGAGGGTGGTGTGAGTCTCAGCAAGTTGTAGGGATGGGGAGGAAAGTCACCCAGGCTTGCCAGCACAGAGGCCAGAAGGAGAGGACGTAGGAGATGAGACTGAACAGCAAAGTTGGAGTTAGATTAAGGAGGGCCTTGAATGGCTGGATCAAGAGTTCATACTTTATTCTGTAACCAACCGGCAGGCACTGAAGGTGGATCAGCAGAGAAGGCAGGGCGCCAGAGAGGATACAGGGTTAGACTCAGAGTCAAGAACACCCGGCTTCAGACCCTGCCTTTGACTGGCTAGCTGTGTGACCTGGGCAGGTCACTTCAGCTCTGGGCTCCGTTTCCTTATCTGTAAAATAAAGGGTGATCTCCCAAGGCTCTTCCAGCTCTCAATCTCTGATCCTGAGAAGATTTTAGATCCCAAGTGGAATGGAATTACAGCCCGGTGTGGCGCGCATCGGAGGGTTAATTGGAGAGTGTTTGGGAGCTTGGGGTGGGAAACAGCAGATCAGCACGCTGGAGAGAGGTGGGGGGGGCCGGGGTGCAGGGATGGATTTGGACCTAGTGGAAGGAACGAGATCCCCCGAAGAAAGAGAACAGGGACAAAGACAGAGCCTTGAGGGATGAACCGAGGGAGGAGGCTCTATCCGAAGCCGGCCCACCGGGTAGACAGGGCTTGGTATGAGGAGTTGGAGGAGAAGGCAAAGTTTGAGGGACTGGAACAGGGAGGGACTGGAGCGAAATGCTGCTGAGGGACCCAGAAGGCTACGTATGAAGAGGAGAATGCCCAGCCCCTGAACGTGGAGCAGGCAGGGCAGGAGTGACTGTGGAAGGCAGGGAAGACAGAGGACCCTTCCCCGGGGCTGAGCGAGCCCAGGGATCCGGGATCTCCTAGGGCGTCTGCCAGCCCCCCACTCCCCAAACCCTCTTCCTCCTTCCTCCTTCCAAGAGAGTCTGGGCATCGTCCTGCTGGTTTGCACAGACTACGGTGCTCTATTTTAGGAGACACTTTTCAAGACTATTTTAGCAGCAAAACTTCATCCTGAAGACTTCGCAGCCTATGAAAGCCCTGTGGCTTCCATCACTGCTCCCCCTCCCTGGTTTTGGTACTCCTTGACTCTCCTGAGTCCTCCTCGAAATTGCCTCCCAATATTCTTCCGGCCTCTACCCTCTCCGTGCTCCAGGAGGTCCTCCAAGGGTCCCCTAGCCGTGATTGATTGCCTCTGGAACAGATCTCCTCAAGTCACTCAGAGGTCCAAGGGTTTCATCCTTCCCCGGAGGAGAGCTCTGACTCATTTGCTTTCAAGGCCCACAGCAATCAGATGCCTCCTCCCTTTGCAGCCTCATTTCCTGCTGCTTCCTGACGCATTGCCTATGCTTAGGTTCAGCCAACCTGGACTATTCCTTGTCCTCTGCGCACACTCCAGGCCGTTGCTTCTGCTATTTCCCAAACCTGGAATACCCACTGCCCCTTCCCTCCCTTAGATTCCTACGCAGAGTTTAAAGCCAGGTTCATAGGCGCCTCCTCCTGGCTGCCTGGGTGTTCATAATCTCCTTTTTCTCCTCAGATCTCTCTTGGCACGTTCCCCTTGCGAATGCACTTAGCTTTGACTCTATGTACCAGTGTCAACCCCGTGAAGGTGGGAACTGAGTCTCCCAGACCATCTCCCCAGCACAGGGCTTTCACGTACAGTAGGCACTCACTAAGTGCTGATTGAGCTAGGCTTATGGCACCTAACTCCAGAAGGGCCCCAAGGGAGCATGGACTCCAGCCCTTTGACCTTACTTGTTGAGCCACGTAGGACTCTCCACGACCGCATTTGGGGTTTTCTGGGCAAAAATCCTGGAGTGGTTTGCTAGCTCCTTTTCCAGCTCATTTTACAGATGAGGAACCGGGGTTAAGTGACTTGCCCAGGGTCAGCTACAGCTACCACCAAGTGTCTGAGACTGGATTTGAAGTCGAGTCCTCCTGACTCTATTCCCTTTGCCACCTAGCCACACACAGAAAATTGAGGCCCTGAGAGTCTGTGGCTTGCTCAGGACAACATAGTAAGGGGCAGAGCCAGGATTCAAATCCGCTTCCTTTGGGGCCAGATTCAGCCCTCTTTCTGCAGTACTATGCTGTGTTCTCCTGTGTTTCCCCTTTTCTCTACCAAAAGGTCCAAGGTCATCATTTAGGAGGCTATCCTGGTCCCAGGGCAAAAAGCTCTAGATGAGAACAAAGTGGGAAGTAAATTCAGAACCCTAACCATAGGAATCACTCAGCTCGTGAAGGCTTGCAAAGCACTTTGGAGATGCTTTCTCGTTCCATCCTCACCACAATCCTGCCTGTCTGGGGAGACCCTAGTATTATCCCCATAGGACAGAAAATTAGAGCTAGACTGTTTTGCCCAGGATCACATAGCTAGTAAATGTTCAAGGCAGGATTTGAACTCAGATCCTCCAACTTTTAAGGCCAACACTTGTCACTATATGGCCAAATGCTTCTTGTTTCCACCTGGGGGTCATTGGCAGCCCAGGTTCACCTCCTTCTGCTTTTGTCCCAACAGCTGGATGCCTTCTAAGGGATGAAGCTTGAGTCTTGAGGGTCCCTCCCTCCCTCTGTGACTTGTTCAGCATAATTCAATGGGGAAAAACAAAGAATTAAAAAGCTCGGACTCTGGGGAACAGACCTCAGCTTATGGGCTGGCTCTGAGGTTCTTCACTGGGTGACCAGGGGCTGGTCACTTCCACCCTTTAGACCTCAGTTTCTCATCGACAGAGTGAAGGCATTGGCTTCAGTGTTCTCTGTGGCCTCATTCAGCTCTGGAGAGAGCATCCTGTGATTTTAAATTCTCTTGAAACACTTGCTCCCAACGGCCTGGAACCCAAGGACAATGGAGACAAAGAGGGCTGGTAATGAGAGTGATAATAATGCCCCCCCCCTCCCCACCATGACCAAGCCTCTGGCCAGAGCCCCAGAAGCTCAGCAGCCTTTCTAGCTGACAAAGGGTCACTTCCCTTGGGTGCGGGTTGGACTAGTCTGACACACTGAGCATGACTGGGCTGGGGCCTCGGGGGTCCCTCCAGATCTGATCTGCTTCCAGGATTTCATAATGGGAGAACTCTCGATGACCTGGGGCTTCCTCAGACCTGCTAGGGGAGCATGATTCCAAGGCAGGAGCGGCCACTGCCTTCTCCCCTTCCTGGCCAGTCTTTGCCCTCCCCTGCCCCAATGGCAGGGGATAGTTATGCTTATGCCCTTAATATGAAATGTCAGGGGTTTGAAATAGGTGCTGGCAGACGAGGCTCCCTCTGCCCTATTCTCACCTGGGCTGTACCACCCAGACATTTAATGAGCTCCCCCAAGGCAGGCGAGTTACGAAAGACTCCCCCTGGCCCCTGCCTGCTGCTTCCCTGACGTCAATCCCACACCCGGTAATCAAAAGAAAGTGCAGGGTAGGAGAAGAGCCAGTAGCAGGGAGTGAGTCCTCTCAGGACTGGTGGGAGGCAGGGGCAGGGAGGAGTGGGAAACAATGAAGCAGACTTACCTCTGCCACCGTGGGCAAGCAGCCATTTCTTCCCCTTCCCCTGGGGCCCCAGTTTCACCATCTGGAAGGTGAGGACATTGGACTGGGAGAGATCTGAGGTCCTGTCTGCATCTACCAGTCTAGGAGGCTTTGCTCTTCAGGCCTAAGAGACTGGAGTCCCCCAAGTCCTGGACACAGTGTCGGAAACTGAGGTAGAAATGGCGCTTGGTTAGAGGCGGCACCATGGGGCTTTGCTACTGCTCCCTAAAGACTGTGGGGCCATTCCATCTGATATTCCCTCGAAACCTCCTCTTTGTGGTTTCCACCCATTAGAATTGAGCTCCTTGGTGTCAGGGACATGATCCAGCTTCTATCTGTATCTCTGGCTCTTAGCACATGCTTACGGAAGCAGCGGTTAAGCATTTTACCATTTATTCATCCAATCTCATCCAGCCTCTAGTTTTAAAGATGAAGCTATGGTAAGCACTTAATACTTTCCCCTCCCTCCCTTCCTTCCTTCCTTCCTTCCTTCCTTCCTTCCTTCCTTCCTTCCTTCCTTCCTTCCTTCTTTTTCCTGGTTTTACAGTAAGGCTCAGCAAGATCATAGGATCAAAGCATCAGAAATTTGGAGCTGGAAAGAAGCTTAGAATTCATCTAGTCCAAACCACTGAATTTGCAGGTGAGGAAACTGAGGACCAGAGAGGGTGAGTTGCTGATTCAAGGTCACACAGATGGAACAAGGTTTCAAACCCAGGTTTTCCAATTCCAAATCTAGGGATCTCTCGGTTGCTCCAGATCTTCCATCATTCTGACAAAGTTCACCAAAGATGGGGCACAGAGAGGCTCCTAGGGAGTGGTCCCTCTTGGGTAGGAAAGGAGAATTGATTAAGCACCTACTGTGTGCCAGGAGCTCTGTTAAATACTTCTCAAATGTCTCCTTGGATATGATAGAGGTGAGGCCTCTTAGCTGCCAGATGCACTTCCCTGGTGTGTGTTTGAACCTTGAACAGCTTCTGAACTCAGCCCATGCCCTGTGCTCCCACGCCAATTCTCTTATCAATGCCACCAAGTGCTTCTGGTTTCTCCTTTCCTTAGGCATCCACACATTTGTAGCCAGGATTAAAGAGATGTTTCCCAACTATTGGCCACCCACACAGACATTCCTCCCTCAACAGATCCCTGTGAATAGGGGCATGGTTGAGGCAGTGTAGGCACATAGGGTGGTTGGGGTCCCACCTGCCTCCAATGCTGAGCCCAATCATAATCTGGCCTCAGGGGCTGGCCTGGACGTGGGGATAGACTAAGCCTATGCCCAGCCAAGATGCACAGACTAGTGTTGGCCAAGGCAGCTGAGCCTTCGATGCTTTCAGCATCTGGGATTTCCTGGGGGAGGGGGTATTCCCTCTACCAAGACCGATATCAACCCCTATAACAATTTAGTGAATGGCTCTCCAATGTTTCTGGGTCTGAAACATTCATCACTCCATAACCAGCCTGGTGATGAGAGTCTGAGAAGCTGGGCAGGTTGGAACCTGGACAACCTGCATTAAGTCCTTTCTCACAACTCTGGCCATATCAGACAAATGGGAAATGATGCAGAGATCAAAGCTGTGGGGTTGGGACATGATTGGAAAGCTAATGTGCTCTAGGCTGCTTAGCTGATCTGAGACCCTGTGCCCAGTGCAGCCGGTCAGACCCAAGGCGGCAATCATTATTATTCATTGGTCAGTGTCCTGGAGGTGTTGGGAGGAGTGGTTTCACTTCTGTAGGGGCCCAGAAGGACCCTGGGACTCTCACAGAGGTCCCCTGGATGGTGAGACCCCACGCAGTGGTGAGAAACTGCGCATTGGTGAGACCCCAAGAAGTGGTGAGACCCTGAGAGGTGGTGAGATTCCTCGCGATGGCAAGCAGTGCTAAGACCCTGCACAATGATGAGAGTTGCTGTGCCATGATAAGCAGGTTTCTAGACCGTTTTTTCCCCTTTGCCCTTGAGAGAAACTTGGAAGCAGCTGCTTCCAGAGGAAGGAGGGGGAGAAAGGGCCAAGGAGGAGACACTGTGGCTCCATGCCTGACATCTGGGGCGATATTAGTAATCTTTGGGGGCTGGACCCCTCTATTGCCAGTGGCCATGGCCGGTGCCTCTATCTGCAGGGTAGACTCATGACTCAAACCTACACCTTTTGATGTAGCGAGGTGGTCAGTTAGAACTCAGTCATGGAGGAATGAAGGAAATAAACATTTATTAAGTACCTACTGTGTGCCAGGAACTTCTCTGGGTTCTTTACTACAATTTTATCTCACTAGATCCTCATAACATTCCTGGGAGGTGCTATTGTCTCCCCCATCTTACAGATGAGGAAACTGAGGCAAAAAGCAGTCAATTGACTTGTCCAGGGTCCCACAACTAGTAAAGTCTGAAGCTGGGTTTGAACTCGGGTTTCCCAGAGGCCTCTGATGGTCTCAGACTTCTTTCTCTGCCTCGTTTGTGTTGGAAATGATGGATGGCCATTCATCCTAGCAATGTGACCGATTCTGGTGGTCTGACCATAGCCAGGACCCTCTGCTCAGCTCCGAACTCCGCCGGTCCCCTGCTGCCACGCATTCATTCAGACCCAGGACATACAGACACCACCTGGGGCTTCCTTCCCTCTCTTGCATTGTTCAGGTACAGGCAATGCTGGGAAGTGGGAGGATAATCCTGTGAGGGTCTGGCAGCCTGTTCTGCATGGCTGCCTTTCTGAAGTCAGTACTGTGCTGGAGCTCAAATCCTTGTGTGTCTGGGTATTCAGGGAGAGAGAAAAAGAGGTGATGTATGTGTAGCGCTGCTAGCAGCCCATGATTTCTCTCTGTCCCTGTCTCTCTGTCTCTCTCTGTCTCCATCTCTCTCTTTGTCTCTCTGTCTCTCTCTGTCTCTGTCTCTCTCTTTGTCTCTGTCTCTCTGTCTCTCTCTGTCTCTGTTTCTCTCTTTGTCTCTGTCTCTGTCTCTCTCTTTGTCTCTGTCTCTCTCTGTCTCTGTCTCTCTCTGTCTCTCCTCTCTGTCTTTGTCTCTGTCTCTCTCTTCTCTCTCTGTCTCTGTCTCTCTCTCCTCTCTCTGTCTCTGTCTCTCTTCTCCTCTCTGTCTCTGTCTCTCCTCTGTCTCTGTCTCTCTCTGTCTCTGTCTCTCTGTCTCTTCTCTCTCTGTCTCTGTCTCTGTCTGTCTCTTCTCATTGGTAAAATAAGCACATTGGATTCCATGATCTCAAAGTTCCTCCCGGCTCTGAATCCAGAGTCCCTTGGGCACTAAAGAATGAAAGCAGAGGTTCTCCAAAGGCAATGAAAAGACACCTGGCGGGGTGAGGCCTGAGGCTGGGGCTTCCATCAAGTCTGCAAGGCTCAGAGCCTTTGCCGTCCTGCTTTTAGCATGTGATGTCACACCCGAAGGATTGTCCTCGGTGCTGAAAGTGCAAAGGTCTCAGGGCATGGCTCTCCACTCCACAGGCTGTAAGGGATGACCATGAAGAGGAAGAGAGGCCTTTGATCTAGCAAAACAAAGAAGAAAATGGATATGAAGGGGCCGAGGGGAATCCCATCCTGCACCAGGGGTTCAGAGGGCAGAAGGATGTGGCTCAAGGGGCCTTGGCTGAGGACAGGGGGAGGCCTTTTGAGGAGGAAGCACCTGCTTAAGTCTTACTTTAGGAAGGATGTTGATGAGAAGGAGATTGTCTTGGAAAGCAGGAGCAGGTCAGCAGAGGGCCTTGACCTCCAGCCGTGGAGGAACCTTCCACTGAAGACACTAGAATGTTCCTCAAACAGGAGAAAAGGCCGAGGTGGGTGTGGTGTGGCAGGGTGTGGCAGCAAAAGTCCTCAAGAACAAAAGGGCTATGCAAGGGGAAGGTGTTAGCTTGTTCTGCTGGGCCACTGCAGGCCTAAGAGCAAACATCTATGGGCAGTTGTCATTGGGAAAAATCCCCAAGTAGTAGAACCGCCCAGAAGTTTTATGGATTGTTTCAGGAGGTGGCCCCCACACTCCCCTTCCCAGGGGTCTCCCAACAGAAGCTGGCTGGTCGGCTGGTTGTCCAGGACATTGTAGAGAGGGGGATCCGTGTTCAAGAACAGAGGCCCAGCTGCCCTCCTTCCGACTCAGAGCCTCTGCGACTGGGCAGCTGGGGGCCTGCAGGTGAGGAGTGGCACCCTGGACCTCACCATGGACAAGGAAGCGGGAGAGGCCTGGAGCGGGAGAGGCCTGGAGTGAGAGCGCCAGGCAAACATGTGGTCGGCCTGGGGCTTGGGCCATCATTGGTAGTGAGCAGCGAGTGGGCCCTTCATGGAGAATCCATGAACAGACATGGATGGGGGCTGTGTGGGGTTTGAATATCTGGCATGATGACGTTCCAAGGCAACACGTACATGTGAAGGGCCAGCCACATGCCAGGCAGGCCTTGGTGGGGGGCCCTCACTGGGCATACAAGGACAAAACAGAAACAGTCCCTGACTTTGGGGAGCAACCAGACTCCTATGTGAATAGATACACACGTGTATGTTTGTATGTATATATGCATGTTTCTCTATGTATGCACTCATCCACATGCATATTAGGGAAGCTAGATGGCTGATAGATCAATAGAAGACAGATGGACAGACAGGTCTACACAAGGTAATTTCTTGTTTGGAGGATGCTTGAGCAGCTGGGGCCACCAGAGAGATGTCCCCCCAGTGGGAGGGGTATGATTGGTGAGGTCCTGGATCTGCTCATCCTCCCCATCCTCAGCCTCATCGAAGTCTTGGTGGGGAGCTCACCTTCTTAGTGCGGAGCTCCTTTGGGGTTCCCTCCCATTGTGATGCTCGGTATTGCCTTCACTGAGGGAGGGGCTGAGGCCAGCTCCACCAAGTGCTCAAGGGCTGTTGTCAAGTTTTTCGTGTGAGCATCTGCACCTCAGAAACCACTACGAACCAGGGCTTGCTCAATTGTTCTGTGGACTGTCTGGACTTCAGAAAGTGACGGACAAAATGTTAACAATACGGAGGAATAAACTTAAAAGCAGGTCACTGGTGTGCGGTGTTTAGGAGCTGGTTGTTAAACATCTGCTCTTGCCTCCATTAATTCTGGGCCTTCTGGGGAGATGATTTGAAAGGGGGTTTATCCCAGCTGTGGCCTCAGCCTCAGGGCCACCTTCTAACTGGATACTTGCAGAGGGTCTCTGCCTCTTCTCAAAAGGAGGCCCTTATTGTATTAAAATGCCTCTCCATTGGTCAGGGGTAATTTCACAAGGCTGTAGGCTCCCAGATCTAAAGCTCAGAGGCCATTTAGTCTAGCAGCAGAATTTAAACAGTTGAAAGAAACTGAAGTACCAAATAGTGCTGTGACTTGTCCAAGGTCACATAGCTAGTAACTGTCAGAAGCAAAATCTGAATTCAGGTCCAGATTTGAGCTTGCCTTCAGATCTAGCTCTCTTTCTACTAGGACACAATGGTCCTTTTCATTCAGGCTTTTTGGAGAATGGAGCCAGATTGCATTTGGGCAGGTCCTGATAAATTGCCACCCTTCCTCACAAACTGACATTTTCATGTGGCCTGTAATCATTCCTCAAGCCTTGTCAGTACAAGTTTTTATGTACAACCTTGGAATTCTTTGTCCCTCCCTCCCTTCCTTTCTCCCTCTCTCCCTTCCTTCCTTCCTTCCTTCCTCCCTCCCTGCTTCTTCCCTTCCCTTCTCTCTCTCCCTCTCTCTCCTCATTAGCATTTAAACTAAGCAGAACCCTTGTCCTGAGATACCTGCCCCCTCCCAATATTCAAACCAATCTACTGTAAGTGTCTCCCTAAACACCCAGTACTTACATCTGAGGCTGCTGAGGGTCAGATACCAATCAAGAGCATGGGAGCGGCTGCTCAAGGGCTAGGTTCATGCTTTCTGGCCAATCAGCACTCATAAAAGACTGCCCACTAGCTCTTCCACATGGCCAAACATTGCTCCCAAGTCTCTGGGACCGTTAGAGCCAGGGCTCCTTCTCCAAGAGTGAGGTGAGCCGAGCCGAGCCGAGCTGAGCCGAGCCGAGCCTCAGAAGTAGAGGTCAGGACTCAGATAAAGATTTTAATGTGCCCTCCCCCCAGGGGGCTGTGGCCTGAAAAAGCTGGTGCCCTGGGGAATACATTTTGTAAGACTCTTGACTGCGATCCTGACTCCAACCAAGACTTTTGCCCCCCAACTTCAGACATCTAAAAAAGACAAGTCTCTTATTAAATTATCAATCCTGTTGATGGGATCTTGGGGTGCCTATGTTTGTAACATCCATTTGTAACTTCAGTGTGTAAATTCACACTTGTGTTCTAGTACCTATGTTTATAATATCAGCTTGTGTAATCAAGTTGTAAAATCACACTTCCCCCAGCCTAATAGCATTAACTCTGCCTCTAACTCTGCCCAGCTATAATTCATGAGCTGTTTATCCCTGCTTGGTACAATAACAGGCTATACCTATGAATCCTTCAGTAAACCATCTAAGCAATCACTTTATCTTAGAGAAATGTACAGCTCCCTTGTTCTAGTGGCCAGCTGCACCTATGAATCCTTCAGTGCACTATCAGTGAGCTAACTCCTCTCCAATTAGGCACATCTTGGATCCTCAATTAGTCTAGCTTCCCAACATCCATCTTGTCAAACAGGACATTGATGAGTAACAGACAGGACACCTCTCAGTCAGAATTGACCACTAGCTGACCAAGTGACATTGGAAGGCAAAAACCACACCTCCATGCAGCACTCCCCCACCCCCCCCGGCTTTTTCCCAGTGAATTATAGGCAATACACCTTTGCAGTAGATATGAAAAGGGCATGTCCCTTTAAGCACTGATCACTCCTTAACTACTCCCTAATCCCACCCTTACTCAACTAGTTAGCATAATTGATACCTGATTTATAATTTCATGACTTTATAATCTGTGCCCCCGACTCCTGCATTTTCACAGGCTTTCTAAGACCGCCTCCCCCCCCCCCCCCCCTGCCCACTGTAAGGCGTAACAATAAACTTTTACAATCCTGACTCGAAAAATCGTTAAGTGGAATTCATGGCTCTTTCCTGAGCTACCCCCTGATTATTTCTTTCTCTCACCACATCTTTGCACACACCTGAGGCTGGCCGTCGGGTGGCCCCCAACAGTGAGGAACCTCACAAATGAGGACAAATGCCATCAGAAGGGGTGCTATCTGGCTGGGAATCCCGGTGCTGACCAAGCAATTCTGTATCCCTCACACAGACCCAGGACTTGGATGTGGATGGGGAAGACTCCCCCAGAAGAATGTGTTCTTCCTAGGGAAGTGGCCAAGGCCCCTGGGTATAGCATCCCACTCCAAGCACTCACTGTCTAGCTGTAATTCATCTCTTAAATAACTCATATCCTCCAATAAATCTCACTTGAGTATATGGGAGGCTTTCATGGAGTTTTACTTTCACCTTTTATTGGCCTATGGGGTTAATTTTCACCACATAATTACTCTCCAAGAGCACAGTAGCCTCTAAATGTTTGGAATGGTTGTGAGAACTCTGTCCCCTCTACAAGCTGGAATTAGCCCCATGAGCCTAAAACATCCAGAAAAGTATATTTGAAGGGATGCAGTCCTTCATTCAAGTTTCCTGATTATCCATTGGAGCCCAGCATTACACTCAGTAACTTCTTGGCCCACCTTAATAAAACCTTCATCCTTTTCTTGGTGGAGTGATCAGTGAAGGGAACTTTTCTATTCCAAGCTGATTCTTGGAGTGAATGTGATAGGAACCTTGGGGACGGGGAAGGAGAGTGTCCATACCATCTCAGGATTTGTAATGGAGGGGAGGAAATTTGGGCATTGTCTAAGGTGCACCTTAGGTCTGAGCAGAGAAGTCTACAAAGGAGGAAGGATAGGTTGGATCCCATGGTCTAAGATTCTTGGGGAGTCAGTTTGAGTGATATCAGAAGCTCTCAAGGATGATTTTGGAAGACCCCGAGAGAAACCCAGTTGTGACAAAGAGATGAGAAGGAGATGTTCAAAGAGCCCCGATGGGAGGTAGAATGTCCCACAGTGGAATGGATAGCTTTGGGAGGCAGGAAACTCCTCCTCTTTGGAGGCTTCAGCCAAAGACTGGATTTGCCCATTGCCATATGGTACTGGAAGAGAGATCCCTATTGAGGCCAGGAGGGACCAGCTGCCTTCTGAGGCTCCTTCCAGGTGTGAGCTTCTGAGATTCTGTCAGGGGCACATTGGCACCTCGTGTCTCATTTTCAGTGTGAACATTTGCACCTTGGAAATCAGCAAATGCTACAAATTAGGGCTTGACTGTTTTTTTGTTTTGTTGATTGTCTAGGCTTAAGGAAGTGATGCAGAAAATGTTATTAATGCGGGTTAAACTTAAAATGATACTGTGCATACATTTTTTCCTGGAGCCGTTCTGAGCTCTGAGACATTGTGTATCTCTTTTGGAAGATTTGAGACCATTTTGGTTTGATGCTACAGCCCTATGTTGACCACAGCAGGACCACTTGGAGACCTCGATATCCCTAAGAAATTCCTCTTCCATTTGTACTGGGCTCTGGATCTCCTTCACAACAGTCCCTTATAGAATCTTAGTGGTTCACTTCTTTTGCTGACTGAGGGATGATGTCCAATAATATAGTCTTAGACAGGACCCTATCAGCTTTTTACCTGACTATAGAGCACCAGGCCTGGGGTCAGGAGGACCTGAGCCTCCATCCTCAGACACTTACAAGCTATATGACCCTGGGGAAATCACTTCACCCTGTTGAAAAACCACTCCAGTATCTTGGCTGAAATAACCCCAAGTGGGGGCACAAAAAGTCAGAAGGGGATGAAAAGACCAAATAATAACAACCATAACAGCATTCATAAAAAACAAAGAGGACTGACTTCTAATCTAAGGAGTTCTGTTCCTCTAGGGCTGTCATTCTTGAGGAATCTGTGCCATGGGAGTGATGATTTGCTCTCTGTCTCCAATGGGTGATTCCGCAGGTATGTCAGTTCCTTAGCATGGGTATCCTGAAGTTCCCAGCTGTGGAGCCAGGTGGGTCTCTGCAGGTGTTTGCCTAAAGGTATTTATCTCAAAGAATCTATTGAGAGTGTACACTCCTTGGTGCCATCCGCCAAACTGTAGGAGTTGTTCTGGTAATAGACTGAGAGTCTGTGGGAGGGACTAGTCATCACTTTTCCATGTTTCCTCCTAATGGAAATGCGTTGGTTTCTTAGCCCAATTGTTGAGTGAAGGGAGTAAACAATATGGCAGGTGAGGTTTGTCCTTGAACCATTCCTGGGAATCTCATGATCTGTGCTTCTCTTTCCAATGTGCGCCATCTTGGCTTCTCCATGTTTAAGAAAACTTAGGCTAGATACCAGGAAAGACTTCCTCACAGTAAGTGTCCTCCAAAAGTAGAACAAGCTTCTTTAGGACTAAGGTGGCCAACTGCCTCATCAGGAAGGGCTTTGGGAGGAGGTTGGATGACCAGTTGTGATATATGTCAGAGAGAGGATTTTTGTCTGGGCAAGTAGAGCTGTATGTCTCTGAGATCCTTTCCAGTCTGGAGATTCCGTAATTCCATACTCACAAATCACAGAACTTATCTTTAGCAATCTATATTCAAACTTTCTCTACTTAGTGCCATCCAAAATCCCAACTCTGGGAAAGACCTGCAAAGAATCAGGTCATGTGACAAGGGATGGAAAGCTATCAGAAGGCTCAAAAGTTCAGTTCTAGTCGATGACGAAAAGCCTGGATGTCGACTTCCCTTCCTTTCCTCAGTATTCTAGAGAAACATTCTTGATCTGGCTTCAGAGATTTTCACAAATGATTATCACGACAATTTAGTCTGGAAAGATCTCCTCTACCATCCCACACATGAGGAATTGTTTATTTAAAACTGTTTCACATCTGCAAAAAAAAAAAAGATTTGAATGTCAATTTGGAATGTCAGATAAAATGTTCTTCACCAAAACCTTGGACAAGGAAAGCAGAAGCTGTCTCAAATAGCTACAGTCTAGGGCGTAGGAACCATAGGGCTTGTTTTAGGTAACCGGAATTTCTAGGGAAGATGCTTCTACTAAGAAAGGACATGACTAAGTTTATTTGAGAAATCAAGTCTAAGGCACGAAACTCCAGGGTTTGTGGAGACTCAGTGGGCAAGTTGTCATGCATGGGCTGTTCTCCATGACTCTTCCGACTAACTCAGAATAACACCAGAGAGATAGACATAAACAGAAGCAGGAGGAGGAGGTAAACAATGAAAAGGTGGGGCTAAGTGACAGTTCATTAAAAAAAAAGATCTCTGGGTCTTAAGTTCCAGGAACCATATTTTAGGATGGACATTGGAGCTGGAGAGAATCTGGAGGAGGGAAATCAGGATGGTAAAAGGCTTTGAATCCATGTCACATCAGAACTAGTTGAAAGAACTGAGGATACTTGCCTTGGAAAAGAAGGGAATTGAGCAGAACATGGTAACTGCCTTCAAGTATTCTGAGGATGGTCATGTGAAAGAATGGCCAGCCTTATTCTTCGTGGTCCCAGAGGGCAGGAGCAGGAGGAAGGGGGGAGGTGCAAAGAAGCCAATTTGAAGAGGTTATTAGGGCAAGTCATCACACTGAGAGCTGTCCTATGGTAGCATGGCTTCCTTGGAAGGGGAGGTCCTCCCATTGGAGGTTTTCAAGGAGAGACCTATGGCCCCTTGTCAGTTATGCTATGATGGCCACTCCTGTTCAGGTCTGAGCTGGACCATAGAGACAGCCTCTTGATGGTTCTGGACACTAATGTCCATTGGAAAGACTCAGGACATGGAAAATCCCATGGAATATCAAGTCTTGGCAGATTCCATAATGATGCTGCACTGGGTCCCAGAAGCCTAGAGCAGACCCTTTCAACCCGAACAGTCTCTAAGTCTGTGTCAAAGAATAAAATTGGTTCTCCACTGAGTCCTCAAGGCAGTGTGTGAACTTCAAACTCCAGTAGCTTTGGGATTTCACCAGTAGGGCATTCTCTCTTTTGACACTGATCACCACCCCTAAGTCAATAAGTCTTTGTGAGTTTCTTCTGGTGGTCCAGGTTCTTGGGCTGGGCCTCTCAGATTGTATCTGGGCTATCATATGGAGGAAGGATTAACCTTGGTCAGTTTGGCCTTAGAGAGTAGGACGAAGAATAATGGGTGAAAGATGCAAAGGGGTGAATGTGGGCTGATGTTAGGGACAGAAAACTTCCTAATCAAAGTTTCCCAAAGTTGAATAGACTGCCTATAGAGGCAATGGGGGTGTCCCCTTTAAGGCTGGTCCGGCATCATGAGGATTCCTGCCCTGTGAGATGAAGGAAGGACTACATGGTCGCCACGGTTGCTTCCAATGTTCAGATTCTATGATCGTAGTCCTAGGGCTGATAGACCCTGGGGCTGCCTCCACATCACCCTGAGGCAGCAGGGGTGGATTCAGGGGAGCCTGTCAGCATCGCCAGGAATGCCCCAGTGACCTTCAGAACCCAATGACTCTAAATCTGTTTTGATCCTCATCTTGTGGCTGGAGTCCCAGGCTAGAGATAAGGAAGAGGAAGCCTGCCAATCTGGTTCGGGCCCAGGGTACGACTCGTTCTTCAGAGCAGGTTAGAACGCTCTCCCGAAACTGCTGTTTGTTTTTACTGGTGATACACCAGAAGTAGAAAGTACAGAGGATGTGAGCAAGAAAATAAGTGAAACAAAGCCCAGTGGGGAGATGGTTCATCTGCCCACTGCCAGGTCAAGCTGAGCATTCCCAGCCCCTGCCAGTCTGCAAACCAAGGGCTGGATGGCTGTGACCCAGGTTGGGAGATCTCTGCTCCTAGTGGGTGTACCTCATGGCCTTCTGGGATGTGTGAGTAATCCCTTCACTCACTCACTCATTGATCCATCCAGGCAGCCAACCATACAACAAGCATTTACTAAAAGGGTTAGGGTGAGGTTGAGGGTCCTTGCCAGGTACTGGGCCTGGCTTTGGAGGTGCAGAGACAAATATGAAACAGTCCTTGTCCTTAGTGGGCTTACAGCCTATTGGGGGAAACAGTACACACACAGACAAGCACATATAAAACATGTATGATTTTAAAGGCATATCACTTGGGAGCATCGGCAAGGGACTCAGAGGAGATGCCCTAGAGCACCTAAAGATTCTAAAAGGCGGTGGTGAGTGGGGAGGGTGTCACAGACATGAGGAAAGGTTTGTGCAAAGACCTGGAGGTGGGAGATGTCTAGTTATGTAAGAGGAGCAGAAAGCAGAGTCTGCAAAAGGAGGAGGAGGCAGAAGGTTTCAACACCAAGCAGAGGGAGGGGCTGGTGCTTGATCCTGGGGTGACAAAGAGAGGGGAGGGACCAGGTCTCATCTGTGCTTTAGGAATAAAATTTTGGTGGCTACTGTGTGGAAGAAGGAGAGGTTGCTGGTGGGGATGAAGATTATGACAATTGTCCAGACGGGAGTCCCAAAGGGAAGCCCTTTCCCGATTCTGCTGCCTTTGCCTCTGACATCCTTCCCACAACCAAGAATCCTGAGGCTTCTCTTAAGATCTCCCACACAGAAGAGAGGGACGCTTGCTTGTAACGACCAAATGCGCAAAGAATCACGAGCATGAAACACAGACGTCCCGTTGGTGTGCTCCCATGGTCTTCTCTCCCTCTCTCTCACGTGTCTCCATTTCTCTGACCCCTCCCCACTCCTGTTGCAGCAGCCCCTCCTCTCTCACCTGGACCAGCGGGGGAACCTGGTCTCCCTGCCCCAAGTCTGCCCTTTCTGCCGTGCACCTCCAGGCTCAAATAAAAACTCCTCTGGCATTGAAAGCCCCCATCTCCGGCCCGCCCTCTTCTCTCTTTCCAATCTTCTTACATTTCCACTTTGTTCTCCTTCATAGGTCACAGATTTCAGCACCATTTGTGGACTTGAAGTTTCTCTGACACGATGTTCCAACTGCTATCCATACCTCAGCACTGGTTGCCCCCCTCACCCCTCAGGCGCTCTAGCTCACTTCGAGACCCAGCTCCAATCTCACCTTTTCTGGGTCCCGCCGCTGCTACCCACTCCCTTCCCCTGCATTCACCCTATGTAGCTCTTGGATCTTCCCAGCTTTCTCCATATTGTTTCCTCCATTAGATTGCCAGCTCACTGAGGACAGAGAGCGTCTTTTGCTTTTCTTTACACGCATAATACCTGGCACCTAGCAAGCGTTTTACAAGTTCTGGTTGCCCTTTGCTGGTTGCTTGCTCCCCACAATTCCTGTCAGATCAGTGACAGCAGCTCAAGGGTTGCCTCTGTCAGTAACTCGGGGCTTCATTCATGGGAGTCTGAGGACTAGAAGGATCAATCGGGAAGGCAGGCAAATATCCCTCACACATCATCTCCCTGTTAGCTGTTGTGGTTCTGTCCTTCCCAACACCACTATCTCTGTGGTAGAGAACACAGAGGTTTAAGAGTTGAGTGGTTCTGCCTTCACCCCATTGATCGCCTGTTATCAGTGCCCCCACACCCTGGTGGTGCTGCTGCCCTTTCTCTGAAGGACCTTGCTGTGATCTTTTATCCCTCTTCTGCTACCAATCTTCAGTTTTGGTGGCCTATCTTTTAAAATTCAACATTGGCTGAGGCGTTTTTGAAAAAATCCAGACTGGCCACTTAAGTCGGCTTCCTTTTTTCTTTGTGATTGAAATAGTTCGTGTTTGCATCATCAGAATTTTATTCTGGAGGGCTTCCCGTCCTTCTTGGGGCACCTTTTCCAGTATAGTTTTAGGTCATGGGCATTGTATCCTGTCCAAGGCAATGCCAACACCTGTGATTAAGCAAAAGTCTGACAGGGGGTTGGCAATCCCCACCCTGCAGGTACAGGGAGCAGGATTTGAATAGAAACGTGAGCCAGGGAAATAAAAGATTGCTTGGTGGCAAGGCATCTGTGTACCATGGAGTGCAAGATATTGGGGGAGGAGAAAGCAAAAAAGATCCCCACTAGAGCAGAGGCAATAATCCAGACTGTAGCCCAGAGCTAATAATTTCTGGGGGTCAGCCAAGGTCTCCATTTGAGGATGGTTGCCAGGGATCCTCACCCCTGATGGCCAGGTCACATCCATATGTTGTATAGACTCAGCTATGCCCGGTGGCCTTAGGTCCTTTCTCTAAATGCTTAGAAACCCACTTCCAGGTACTGGAGGGATCCTGCCCCAAAGGTTCCCATTATTTTTCCAATATCCAACTCCTTCTTCTTCAGAATCAGGTCCAGAGTAGCATTTCCCTTGATTGCTTCCTTCCCTGTCCAAAGAATGAAATGGTTGTTTAAGGCGTGTCGGGAATTTGCCAGATGATGGAGATTCACTCATTCTTTCAACAAGCATTTTCCAAATAAATATTTTTATTGTAGACTTAAGAGGCATTCACAAACATGAATGTCCCCATCCACAAAGCAGGACAAGACATGAGCACTGAGACCAGGAGTCTACAGGCCATAACTTGGGTTTTTAAAAAAGTGTGTGTCAACATCCACATGACCGACATGGCTGCACCGACATGGCGCTTGTGGTCTGTGCACCTCTGTGTCCTCTTCACTTTCCTTTCGGCTCCTTCTGGACATTTTTTCACATGGTTCGTTGAAATGCTTACATTGCTTGTCTTCTTTTCTGGCACCGCCCTGACCTCTCTACAACCCCCGCCCCTTACAATAAAAGCTACCTCAATCTCATGCCAATAAACAGTTATTGCAAGCCTACGATGGCGCTAAGGCAAATACGGAACCCCTTTTGCCCTGATTCACTCAGAAATCATCTATTATGCACTTACTCTGCACGTACCATAGCTGGGCACTAGGAATACAAAAACAAGACTGGACCTGTACCTGCCCTCAGGGAGCTTCAATTCTCCTCAGGGAGGAGTCAATAGTAAAGAGTTGAAAGCTGCCCATTGAGCCGTTCTGGAGGATCTCTGAGCAGAAGCAGCTCCACCTGCTCTGGTAAGAGCTGCATTCATAAGGATTCCTGCCCTGGATGATTTGGGCTAGAGTTGGCTGCCTCTCAGATTCTGTTTCTGTCACTTCCAGGGGTGAAGTGGGTGAGGAGGGCGACAAAGTGACTTGAGTGGGCGGGAAGGAACAAGACAGGCCTCATGGAGCAGAGAACATTTGAGATTAATCTCGAAGGAAGCTGGGGACTGCATGAACTATAGTAAGGGAATGTGCCCCAGACATGGGGAACAGTGTGGCCAAAAGCATGGAGGGGTTGGTGAAATGCCACATATAAGAAAGAGCAAACAGGTTGGTTTGACTGTAATGTAGAGTACATGAAAGAAGAATGCCCAACGAACCTAGAGACAGTTTGTGTATTTTGTCCTAGAGGCAATTAGGAGCTGTTGAAACTTCCTGAGCAGGGGAGTAACATGGCCAGATTTACACTTTTGAGATATCTATATGGCAGCTATGGGGAGGAGGAGAGATTGGAAGCAGGATGACCAACTGGGAGGTTATTGTGATACTCTAGGAGGCAGATGCAAAGATGCCAGGTTAGACTTGGTGTCAGAAAAACCACCACTCACCACCACATTGTGCTGATAACTTGAGCTAGAAATAGGAAGGTGGGGTGGGCTTTCTCAGGAAGCGTTGGGTTCTCCTGTCCAGAGGCTGCCCATCCAAGGCCAGCTGACCACTTGGCAGTTTGCCTTTGTCTCTCCAGCCCTCGTATAGGTACAAAGCTTGGCCTACAAGGGGAACTTCATCCCTTAATTAAATTGCATCCATTTGAACCCAGTACTATTGCTCTGGGCATTTCTGAAAACAGGTTTCTGAAAAGGCCCTGAGAACTAATCTCTTGCCAGGCTGGTCCTCTCCAAGAAGAGAGGCCTGGAGCTCCACACTGAGACCAAAGAAACAAAGACACTTTTGTTCACCATCCTCCTGAGGGCCTGGGGCTTTTCTTCATTAGGCACCCTGACTCCGGAAGAGCCAGAAGCTGAGATTCTCCGAGTCAGATTTCTGCGTCCGGGCCCCTTCGTTTAAAAAGCCCTGGGTGGAGCTGCCTGTGCTTGGGGACACCAACCCTCCTCCACCCACGTACCTTCCCTTTTCTGCTTCACTTTCCTACTTGGAAAGGAAGGATGCCTTCGATAAAAGGAGACAAGCTCTCTACCACCCACCCGTGTCTATCATCAGTTTATCTGTCTGTATAGCTTTCAAAACCTCCCTGCCCCCCTTACCCCCTCCCCGGCCCCAATCGTTGGCTCTGGCTCTGTCAGAACTGGGCCTGTCCTTTCACTGGTGCCAGGAACTTTCTGATGCAGAAATTGTTTTGGTGGCTCCGTGGGTCAGATTGTGTGACACCTCCCAGGTGTGTGACCTTGACCTTGTCCCTTTCCCTCTCAGACACTCAATCCAGGTTAATGCTTTCTCTGTCTTCACTGAGGGATGGAATTTGGGGGCCAAAGACTGGGCATTTTCGGCATTTTTGGAACACGATCCGAACGGGTTTCCTTGATAACTGGGCCCATTTGCAGCTCCTCCCAGAGCACCTTGAAGCGCCTCCCTTCCCGCGTCTTTGACTTTCACCGTTCCCACTTCTCTGGTCTTTGCCAATTCTTTGGGTGGGAGCTGAAATTTCCAAACTGTTTTGATTTGCTTTTCTTTTTCATTAGTGATTTGGAACCATCCTTTATGTGATTGCTAATGGCTTACGATTCACTGGAGAACCATCTATTTCAAATCCTTTCAGCATTTTTCTATGAATTTAGTGTTTCCTGTTTGCTTTAGTTCCCCGTATATTTTGGATATCAGATCCTTGCAGAGATATTTGGCGTAAAAAAATTCTTCCATTCTTATCTTATTTGAGTCAGTTTCGTCCAAGCAAAAGCTTTTCCACTGAATATATTGAAAGTATCTTTTGCGTGTGATAACGTCTATCCCTTGGTTAGTTAAGATCATAGCTGTGAAAGGACCTGATTTGGTTCTCTTCGAATATCTTCGGTATATGACCTCTATTACTGCCCAGCCCCTCTTCATTCCAGTGCCTTCCCTCCTTCCATTATAGCCTATTTGTCTGTATATAACTTGCTTTGTGTGTTTTTTGCCCGTTGTCTCCTCTCTCTTTAGATTATAAACTCCCTGGGGGCAGGGACTATCTTGTGCCTTTTTTGTACTTCCAGTGTTCAGCTCTGTGACTGGCTCTAGTTGGTGCTTAACAATGTTGATCGATTGATTATCAGGTCATGTGTCCAATCCTAGCTTAATTTGATATATGGTGTAAGATTCTCATCTAAACCTAATTTCTGCTCAAATGCTTTCCAGATTTCCTAGCAAGATTTTTCAAATTAAAAGTCCTCCCAGAATAATTTGTAGTTGGAGCTTATCAAACACCAGTTTGTTGAGTACATTTTTTTTTCTGATTCTTCCTTATCAAATCTTTTATCACTCACTAAATTCTGAAGCTATAAAGATTTTTAAATAGAGACACTTCCTGCCCTTCAGGATCATATATTCTAATAAAGGAAGGAGAGGTTATCTGGGAAAGGAAGGGACTTTTTGCCCCTAGGGAGGTGGAAAGGGGAGGGGGGGATGGCCCAAATGAATGAAGTGTCTAGGGCCACCCAAGAGATACAGTGGACTTAGTGTTCATGTATAATCAGTCACTTATCAACAGAGACAGGTTCTAGGGTCAAAGATGAATAGATTTACTTTTTTAAAAGTCAATACCAAATAGTGGATGATTATCCTTTATTTTTGTATAATTAGAAGTTTGGAAGCACCATTCCCACTTTGGTCAGGCTGGAGGGAGCCCAGCCTCTGGGCAGTGTGCACCGGAGCCAGGCAGCTTCCCTTTTCCCTGGTCATTGTCTGCCCTTTGCCCGTGAGCACTGCCCACTCTTCCACCTCGTGCTGAGAAGCAGGGCCAACTCCCCTTGTTCTTGTCTCCTTCCTCTCACCACCTCTGCCATGTCTCTCTCTTCACCCGTGTGCCGCCTCCCCTGTTAGGATGTAAGTTCCTCGAGATCAGGGACTGTCTCTGACTCTGTGTTTGTATCCATAGGGCTTAGTTCACTTCTCTTCTGAGGGGCGTTCTGACCAGGAAACAGCACCGATTCACATGGACCTGAGTACCTTGTTGAAAACTTGGACTCTCCAGAGCAGGACAGAATTGTGGAGGTCGTTCATGGCCTATTGTTAGTCCTTTATATATTTTCTGGATGTGTTTATGGGTTCTGATGAATCCTTTTCATTTTCTTTTTTTTTTGCCTGTGGAGTGGAATGAAGACTGTCCTGTAACTAGTAAATGCATGGTTACCATGAGCTCTTGAATAGGAAGGAATTCGGTGCCTTGTTACCCACATCTATGGGACTAAAGGAAGCCAACTAAAGTCCCGCCTCCTGCAAGAAGCCTCTCCTGTTTCCCTTCAATGCCAATGCCTTCTCTCTAAGGGGATGTCTGACTCCTCCTGTAATGGTGTCCATATTGTACCCTCCACTAGACTGTGAGTTCCTGGAGAACAGGGTCTGGTTTTGCCTTTCTTCAAATCCTCAGTGCTTAGGACAGCGCCCGATGCATAGTAGGTACACTTGTTGACTTCAGCATTTCTCCAGTGCCCTTTGGGTTACTTACCCAGAAATACATTTAGAATTCGTCTAAATCAGCACTTTGCTCTCTGTTAATTTGATTAAGAAGTGCATTTGTGAATTTCTGAAAACCCTAGAAAACAAACAGTTAATCACCCCTGGATGGAGAAGGGCAGGGGAGAGCATCCAGCCCAGAAGAGTGCCTGGAGCGCTGTGGCAGCACAGCCATCCCCAGATGGGGCTGTCTGGGCATGTTGCATGTCTCAGGCACCTCCGGGTGGGTGGCCCATTGCCACTTCCAAGGAATGCCCCAAGCTTTCCTCAGCCTTCCTGCCTCTCTGCACCTGGGCGCCCAGCTCTTTGTGCCTTTGACCAGCATATGCTTCCTTGAGGCAGCAAACACAAACACAACTTCACATCAATGCAACAAGATGATCTGAGCACTTGTTGGAAGGCACCACATGTTCTGCTCATTGGAAACAGATCCCCGGCTCTCAAACAACCCTTTTCCCCAGTGTTTCCTCCCTGGAGCGGGAAAGTGGGATGCAATCTGTTTACTTTTCCCTGTGTTTATTCCCAGAGTTGCATCCTTTGGCTGTTCCAGTTAACGGTCCTTGGATGGCTGATGGGGCTAGATCCTTGGGCACTCTAGAAACAAGCAGTTCCACTCAACACCCTCCTCTTCACTGACGGTCAGGGGAACTGGTGGCTTCTCTAACGCTCCTCCACCATGCTCTCCTCTTCAGAAACCACAAGTTTAGAATCAAGTTGAATGCGAGAGCTGAATCAGATCTCGGAGGGCATTTAATCCACCTTCTTCATTTGACAGAGGAAGAAACTGAGGCCCAAAGAGATTTAGAGGGTCCAAATCTGAATTCTGGTCTAGCTGCTTATTATTGACATGACCTTTGGACCTCAGTACACATTCTGTCCCTCTCTCTCTGTGTCTCTGTCTCTGTCTCTCCTTTCCTCCCCCTCTCTGTATGTATGTATGTATGTATTTATGTATATATGCACATACATATTATATATACTACCTCCCTGGATCCTCTTCACCACTTCATGAAGAAGGTAAGAAAAGTATTAGGATCCCATTTTGCAAATGAAAAGACACAGGTTCATAGCAATGTTTATGAGAATGAAAGAATTCCTCCCAAACCACATAACTTTTAAGTAGTGGTACTCAGGTTTGAACTCATGTTTCTTCTGACTCCAAGCTCAATGTTCTTTCCAATATGCCAATCAGACTGATTGATCAATTGATCCACCTTGACCTCAGAGAGCAAAACCAGGAGCAGTGGATGGACTTATGTGCCTCTGATACTCCCATTATGATCTTGGGCAGGTGCCCTGATGCCTCTAGGCCTTGGTTTCCTCATCTGTGAAATGGGGATGCTGGACCAGATGGGCTCTGACTTCCCTTTCAGCCCTAGAGTTATGCTCCTCTGATCCTCAGTCAGCAAGAGGAAGACTGAGGTTTGATTTCCTGACAGTGAGAGCTGTACAAGGATGGAATGAGCTGAAGGAGAAATAGTTCTCACTCCCTCTTCTCCACCAGAGGTCTTGAAACCAAGTCTTCATGATCACTAATTCTCACAGATATCACAGAGAGGTACTTGTCTAGGGATGGCTTAGATGAGGTGGTCACTGAGGTCCCTGTAGCTCTTGGATTTTACGACTGAATCATGAGTCAAGACCATAGCTGACACATATCAATGATGCATCAACTGGTGGGTCAGACAACCTAAACAATTGCCAAACATTTATTCAACACTTGCTTTGTGCCAAGTACGGTGGTGGACACGGGGCCATGTAAGGGTGAGGCTCCACTGATTTTCTCTCCTACTTAAAAGTGATAGCCTTTGTTAGCCGAAGGCACTTCTTGTTGATTCCATTAATTTGAACCAACTGTGAGCAGGGCCTGTACAACCTGAATCCATCAAAGTCATGGCGTGAGAACTGGGTCACAACTGAAGGAATCTGTGTGTGAGGAAGATGCCACCTCAGAACAAAGTAAAGATTCCAAGGGTCCAGAAGCTAGAGGAGGGAGGGCGGGCCAGGAGAGGGGGTCATACAGAGCTGAGCAATGAACCAGTACATCTGGGACAACCAACAGAAGAAGAAGGAGAAGGCCAGGAAATGTTCAAGGGGGTCATTGTCTCTAGAGGCTTCTCAGAGCAGACCCCCCAGGGAACACTCCCCTACTCAAGACCGGGGAGAATTCTCATGAGAAGGTCTGAACATGCTCCAGCTTTCCCGCCCGGTGCCTTTCCATCCACAGACATCATACCAAAGCCTATGACTTGGTTACTCAGATGTTTCCAGTAAACTGCATTTTGCCTCCAACACAAAGAATCCAGAGTTAACTGGAGACACATTCACAGAGTGCTCAACCACCACTGAAATGTGGACGATTTGCCTAACTGGGGAACCAGAGAGACTGTGATGAACTGATACGTTTGTATCTAAAATAAGCCACAGAAGGAAAACCACATGGATTTGTAACAGCGTCACACAGAGGGAAGGACAACAAAGTCCCTTCTCTCAAGAAGCTTACATTCTAGGCAACGCCCCTTGGACGGACTACGTCTTTGGGAGCCCCCAGGGTGGGTGGGGTGGTTTCAGAGAAGTTGCTGCTCAAGCCCTGGGGCTCGCTCAGACTCAGAAGAAAAGGCAGCTTCATGTAGTGCATGCGATGTCTGGAAGCCTGGCCTCGAATCCTCCCTCGGACTCTTACTCTCTGTGGCTCTGGAGAAGTCACTCGCTGACGCTGGGCCTCCTAGTCTCCTCTTTGGTAAGATGAGGATCATAATTTAATTGGGCTGTTTTTGAAGATCACACGAATGATTTCAGGCCTAGAGAGCACTTTGCAAACCTTCCAGCTCTATATTATAAGGTCACTTAAGATGATTTAGAGTTAGGCCCCTCCTGCTGGAGCCGCTGCCCAAAATATGACTTTGTGTTTCAAAAATGAATCAGAAAAGAATGCACATTCACGAGGACTGGGTGGATCCTTGGAATCTCTTCCTTTCCCCCCAGTGAGTCCCTGTGCTCATCCCCAAATGTGGGGATGAGAATGGCCTGGCAGGGCTCATCTGGAAGGGGCAGGGTGGGGCAGCTCCCGCTGGTCCCATGGATGGACATATGTCGGAGTCCGGCACAAGCATGGGACAAATGCTCGGTAACTGCACCTGGACCTGGACTGGGGAGGGGGTGGCTCCCTATGTTTGTTTCTTTTCTTCTCTCCTGTCTGAGAGAAGGGAAATCGTACCAGCAATGTAACACCCTCTTCCCATGGGCAGAGGGATCGTTTTAAATCGACACAAGAAAGGTCACTTAGCTCCTTCAGCTGCTCCAAGCCCCATCCCTGGGCTGCATCCAGGCCCAGATGCTTCACACGCTCCATACACGCTCTGTGAGCTCACTCCCCATCCTCCACAATGGCTCATTTTCTGGGTCTCATAAAACCCTGGGTTGTGTCCTCAGGGGCTTCACTGAGCTCTGCTGGGAAACTCCTCCCTCTAGCTAGAACTGATTGGAGGGGGTGTTGGCTGGATACCCCAAAGATGGAAGAGCAGGAACCAGCCATGGCAGCTTCCATAGCAAGAGCAAAAGACAAGAAAGGCCTGGTTGGTCTCCCAGGAGCGAGGCTCCTTGGGATGAATCATTCGGTTTCCTCTTGACGTCTGCAAAGCTGGGCATTCATTTAACAAACATTCTATGAGCTCCTAGCTACACGCGAGGTACAGTGCTAGGCTCTGTACACGCAGGGTACATAGGTCGGTACGACCTGGGCCCTGCCTCCTTGTAGCAGGGTCAAGCTCCGGCACAGCACATTCTCAGCATACACTGGGATTTCTATGGCACTACTGGGCTAATCCTTTTCCTTCAACATCAGGCTCAGAAGAACCCAAAGCACTTTATCCTAGTAGAAACAGGGAGCCATTGCGGGTTGCTCGGAAGGTTCTAGAGCGAGCTTTGGGCCTCATGCACGTCACTTGGCAGTCACTGGAGGCTGCCGGCAGAAGGGAGGCACTGGTGGCTGGGAGGCCCCGTTGTTGCTGGGGTCCATTCTAACTGTAGAGATGATCTGAGCCCCCTGTGTAGTGAAGTAAGAACTGGATTCGGTTACAATAGTGAATCAATGCCAGGCTCCCATCCAAATGGACTGGAAAACCTGGATGTGTGTGTTGATTTTGCCCCTCCAAGTACATTAGGATGTAGGCCCAAGGATTATGTCATAGCTTGGTTCCATGGTAACCGAGGTGGGGTAACTTTCTGGGACATTCCTTAAAAGCCTCTGCAAACTGGATGGGCTGTTCCTAGACCAGGCCTACCACTGGGAACATGGCAGGGCTGGGCTGAGGGGCCTGTGGGCACCCCTGGTGAGGCTGTTTGGTGACCCCCAAACCAGGCAGATCCCAGAATTGATATGAGGCAGACAGCAGTGGTGGAGGCGGGCTACAAACAACACACAGCCAATTTAATAATTAACTGAGCTCCTCCCTCACTCCAGGAGAATGCTACGGAAAGGATGCTGGAAGGGATGTGAGTGAGTGAGCCTGGAGAGCAGAATCCTTGGGGGTCATGAGGACCGTGCTCAAGCCAGGAAAAGTCTGACCAGATCTAGGGAGACCTAAACTCATTCTTCCAGGTCCCAGTGCTCAGAGCAGTGAGGGAAGGCTGCAGAGAGGCAGGTTTGGGCTGGCCATCCATGAAGCCTTCCCCTCAAGCAAGCCTCCAGTGGCCACTGGCCAGGGATGCTTGGGGATGCTTGGAGAGATTTAGGTGGGACTAGATGACCACGGATGCCCCTTCTAGCCCCAGGAGTCCTGGAGTCTTCTCCACTGGTCTGAGTACAGAGTCCAAGCTCTGGGGCTGCCACAGAATGTCTGTTGCCCAAGGGGGTCAAAGAGATGTGCTCCACATCCAGCTCATCCCCAGGCTGGCAGCATGCCTTTTCAGCCCAGTAACTCCCAAGACCTTCCTAGTCCCAGAGAGCTTGGGACTTGATGTAAAACCAAGAAGTATCAAAGCGTAAATTAGCCCTGAACTGTTAGGCTTAAATGCCAGGCATGAGGCCTTTGGGCTTGGCTGGGGCCCTCCTTGTATTAACTTCGAGGCTAGGGGCCTTAGAGAGGCTTCCCAACATTTTTAGAGAATGTGCCTTCAATCTGTGAGCTTGTAGGGCTTTGGATGCCAGAATCTTGAATTGCTTTTAAGGTGGGAGCAGGAATAAGGGGAGTTCCCTGATCAGGTTGGCAAGCCCCTCAACCAGGTATGGGAGCTCAAAGTCGCCGAGTCTTGGGGGGTGTGGGGAGGAGGGAAGTCCCATGGGCACCTCATAAGGAAGATTCCAGATGGTTCTGGATGGAGTTTCCAGAGCTGGAGCTGATTCCTAGAGGACTGGTGGTCTGAGTCTCAAAATGGACTTCTATCAAAGGCGCCAGGACCCAGAATCGAACCTCTAGGAGTCATTTAAAAATGCGTATTGCCAGACTTCTGGTCAGAGAAGGGAAGTGTCCTGGGTCACCTAAGCCTGGGGGGTAGAGTGGGGCAGGTTGGGGGAGTGGTCTCATGACTGACCTCAGTCTGAGGCTGGAAGATCCAGCCTTCTAGGGTCTCCTGAGATCTGCCGTGTAGAAAAAGTGGTGGATTGTCCTTGTGGGGATAGAGGAGGAAGGCCACAACGAGAAGGGATCACTCGGCCTTTGGCTGCTCCTTCCACTCCTGACTATCATCCCATGGTCAAGCTCTTGTTAGAGTGTGAACTCCTTGAGGGCAGGGGCTGTGCATCTCGGAGCCTGATGCAAATTGGCAGTTTAATTCATGTTTGCTGATGACACTTTGGCTCCTTGTCAGTCTAGCGGCCTTAAAGTCCAGAATCCAGCAGGGCACTAGGGGTCTTGGGAGAATAGCGTAGGACTATGGGAGAGCTGGAGATGTGCCAGCACATGGCAAAGCTGTCTCTCCAGGTACACTGAATTCTATTGCTTTCAAGGAGAACCACTTTGGGCACCTTGTGGATTTTCTGTGTCTGTCTATGAGCCCTGGGGGTCCTTCATATCTTCCATATTGTCTCCCCAACCCCAACCTGATATGGATTGGTTGCCTAGAATGCTCATGTGGGAGGTGAGGACCCTGTTGTCTACATTTGGGGAATTCTAACCATGAGATATATTTGGAGATTTTTCAAGAGTAAACCATGAGGGTCATGAGCCACAAGAGAGAAATGACCCTTATGGGTCTGTTCCCAAGAATGGACCTGGGACAAGTGACCTTAGGGCTTGGTGGGGGAGTAGGGGGAGGAGTCCTAGTCTCGGGGCTTTATTGGAATCCTATTTTTCTCCCATGAAACAGCTTTAAAACCATTGTTCTGTGCATTCACGTCATAGCTATTATTCAATGGAAGAGATCTGGCATGTTTATAGCTGCTGACATCTCATGTCACACCAGGAAAACTCACAAATGTCCATACAGACTTTGAATTCCTTCCCCCAGGCAAGTCCATTTTCACTTGGTGTGGCAAAGGAGAAGAGAGCTTACCAAAGGGAGCTTCTTGGCATGCCAAGCCAACAATTCTGATTTAAAACACACTCCTGGCATCCTGAGAGGGAAAGAACAAATCAGATGGAGCCTGGGAATAGCCAGAGGCTTAATGAAGCTGCATCATTTCACTTTGCTTTCCTTTTAAACAATTATTAAATTCATCTGAAAGTAAATGAAGATGCACAAATTGAAACAAGAATCAGAGAGAGAAAGGCAGAAGGGGTTGACTCTGGGTCCATTTGGGAAGACTAGCCAAAGCATGCAGTTGCATCTGGTCAGACTTAACCTCCATGGTCAATTGGTCAGTGTCAAATGCACCTGGGCACTTTACCACGGAATTGGACATGGCCCCAACAATTGGAAACCACGAGGGGCACAAAACTGTTGAAAGCTCAAGCTGCTGCTTGAGGCAAGAGCTGGGGTTTCTGTGGCTGAGGTGCTCGCATGGACCAGGGGGCTCCTAGGCAGTTGCTCCATATTTTTTGGGACTAGACTTTCAATTCTCCATGGATGGTGGTGTATCCCCATCTTCAATATGGTGGATTTCCCATCCTGAGGGTGAGTCAAGGTCCCTGGGCAACCTCTGCTCTCTGCAACTACCCTCCCATGCTCAGAGTTGGTAATACATACTTTGAATGCCTATCAACCTTAGCCTTACTTGCTCTCAAACTCTCATGGGGTGGGGCACCTTTGGTTCATTCTTCCACCTTATGGGCACAAGGTTGAGATTTCATTTCCCATTCCTGGGAGTGGATACATGCTTACATTAGGAGTTTGATTTTTGTATATTGAATCAATGCTTATTGGGAGGGATCTAAGCTTGAGATGTCAGGTTGAAGAGATTTTCCTTATTCTAGGACCCCAGAATCTCAGAGTGATAAGAGACCTCACAAGCATTGAGTCTAACCTGTGACTGACCAATAGACCTTTCTCCAGCATCCGCATCAAAGGTTCATGTAGTGTTTGCTTTTTGGGGGGTTTAGATTAATCTAGGTCCAAGAAGAGTAAATTGAGGTCCTCCACTGCAATTTCACTTTCTGTTTTTACCTTACCTTTAAGAATTTAGATGTTAAGAGTTAGAGAGCATTATAAAATGCAAAATGGATAATCTTGATTACATTAAATTGAAAAGTTGCTGTACAAACAAAACCAATGTAACCAAGATTAAGAGGGAAGTGGGAAATTGGGAAAGAATTTTTACAACCAGTGTCTCTGATAAAGGCCTCATTTCTAAAATATACAAGGAATTGAGTCAAATCTTTAAGAATACAAGTCATTCCCCAATTGATAAATGCTCAAAGGATATGAACAGGCAGTTTTCAGAGGCAGAAATTAAAGATATCCATAAGCATATGAAAAAATGCTCTAAATCACTCTTGATTTGAGAAACGCCAATCAAAACAACTCTGAGGTACCACATCTCACCAGCCAGATTGGCTAAAATGACAAAAGAGGAAAATGACAAATGCTGGAGAGGATGTGGAAAAATTGAAACACTAATGCATTGTTAGTGGAGTTGTGAACTGATACAACCATTCTGGAGAGCAATCTGGAGCTATGTCCCAAAGGGCTATAAATAATTGCATACCCTTTGACCCAGTAATACCACTTCTGGGGTTGTATCCCAAAGAGATCATAGAAGTGGGAGGGAGACCCATATGTACAAAAATATTTATTGCAGCTCTCTTTGTGGTGGCAAAAAACTGGAAATTAAGGGGATGCCCATCAATTGGGGAATG